>JAQQZR010000036.1:27878843-27883843 GCA_030068235.1 Notoglanidium macrostoma | reverse complement strand
GAATCATCTGGCCCAATTAGATTCATTGCAATATCGATTCATGGTGCCATGATATGAAAAATTGATTTTCAATGCGTCACTTTATGACAGCTTGTGCATTTTTTTTCCTTACAGTTTTCCCCTCCAACTAGCCGTGTGTGTAAAATCTTTACAGGATGACTCAAGTTATACATTTGCACAGATTATATATTTACTAGCCTATAGTTAAGGAAAGGATTGGCGATTTGACTCAAATGATACTTGAAGACATTTCTGCAATACATGACAATTGTCACAATATATAGGTTTTGTAAGAAGCTTCTGGCAAAACAATGAAAAAAAAAACCCCAACCTTGTGAGGTTAATGATGTAAGAAATGTACGGAAAAACATTCAATTTGGAATATATTTTTAAAAACGAAAGATTTTAACTATTCCATGCATACAGTAGTTTGGCATCGAATCAGCCGCTTCCTGATTTTCTAATTGTTATTAAAAAAATAATAAAAGTGTGATAAATAAGTAAAGTGTATTGTGTCATAGTATATCATAATATTGCTATTATATTATCATATCACCCATCCCTTATTTTGGCACACTTGAATAAACTATGCTACAATTTAATTTTTTAACAAAATTCTGATCACCAAGAGAAGAATTTACCCAGGAACTGCGGCTTCCTTTTCAGAACAACCAGAAAGGCTAGTTAGCTAGTTAGCATGTTACTTAGTTAGCAAACAAAAACGTACATGCAGTTGTTTCAAGGAAAGCGTACAAATTCCTGAAGGACAGTCTTTGTTCTGGTGGAAAAATCTGGAAGGTTTGTTGAAGGCAGGTTCATTGAAAGCAGTTTTGGGTCACAAGGTTAAAACTTACTGGTTGGCTTGTTTTCTGTCTCTGCCTTCATGAGTAAGTGTTTCTCACGGAACAAAATGATGGTTTCACAATGTAATTAACACTCTACCCATTAAACCAGCGGCTTTCAGTTTCCTGATTTAGCTCGGACACGTTCCCCTGTGGTTTCTATAATAATAAAGAGGACCTAAATGGCTGCGTGCGTGAGCATCCACATTATCCTGCTGATTATTGTGTTTATGCGCTGCCATTTTGGAGCCTTTAACAAATCGCCTAACGTGTCACAGTGATGCTTCTTGTGAGGTATCAGGAAGTCCGAGAAAAAGCGCAGAACAAAGCAAATTAATAATTAACTGCGTCCCAAATGATAATAGTCAAGGATTCTTTATCCTTCTAGGCATTTTCGAAGCTAATTTACAAAAAAAGTAGGCTAAGGTAAGAGGATTGCAGTGACACGATCCACAAAAGGGGCCTTAAACTGAAAAAAGTTTGATCTACACACTGATTTATCATGAGGATGATGTCTGCAGCTATTGCGTTTACTCTGCTTTCTTCCTCACAGGGTAAATCTGACTTCCTGTGTCTGCGCACGTCTATCTGAGGTTCTCTTTCCCTCCCTCACTCATTTATATTTCAAAGCTCCTAGGAAGTGCAAAGTGCAGAGCTTTGGCATTTGTATACTGCTGTATTAACAGTTATGAAGAAGAGAAGAGAGAACAAGGAGGAAAGGCAGGGTAGAAAAGAGAAAGGATAAAGGACAGGAAGTGACATGATGATTGAGGATGCTGAGACGTTATCTATATTTTCTTTCAGGTGTTTCTCTATTGCTTCGTAATTTTTTAAAGTAAACGCTGTCTGTCCCTGTTCAACTGTCAATCTTGTGTTTCACATGTCCCCTGGAGCATGCCATTTTCCTTATATGGTCAGTGTTTCCTGTTCATGATTTTTGTACTTGTTAATCTTGTCTAGCTCAGGTGAGTTTTAATAAAGCATCACAGTATTAAATAGTAGCGCGAGCAACACCGATGATCTTTATGATATATATATATATATAAATATAAAATGTAGTTGTATGTAATATTGAGAATTTATTAGCATTTTTGCTGTACTAAATAAACATCTTCTCATGTGCATGAGTATGGATTACCTTGCTTTGTTTCTATCTGAATATCAGAAAGGTGCTATTGTCTGTCTAGCAGAGAATGTTTAAACACACACACATACACACACACACGTCATATTTATATCATCCCTTTATCATGTGTGCCGAAGTCGTTACTTTACAGTCTGTTGGTGGTGTGTGTTTGAGCCGTCGACCTTGATGTGTACTGATTGTCCTTTACTGTGATTTATTATGATAAATCTGACTTTGCATCCGCTTGAGCAGTTAAGTGTGTGTACCTGATAATAACAAAAACCACCTTTGTTGGTTGATAAGAGGCTGATTGGAGGTTAGGTGGTTGATGGGAAGTTGAACGGTGGTAATTTGAAGTTTGAGATGGAACTTGTGGTAGTGGTTTGACCATTTGGAGGATAGTACGAGAGCAGGATATTCTGCAGATGTGCGCAGATGTGTGACACAGCTCAGAGTAGGTCACTGAGAGGCCAGGGTCACTGTGAAGTCACACACCCTTAAAGGAAAATTCTAGACTTCGGACTAAAGGAATAAAGCGCTGCATTGGTCTCTATAGGTAGACTAATGACTAAATCCCATTGCACCACTATCAGCATGGAATTATGGGTAATGTAGGAAAGTGCAAATGGGCCAACATGTCAATGAAAATATTTAAACTTAAAAACATGCGATACAGATTTAAAAAATCTATGACATTTGTTGAGTGTGTTCTAGTGTGTGTGTGTATGTGTGTGTGTGTGTGTGTGTATGTGTGTGTAGGCTTTTGTTCTGCCCCAGCTGTCTATAGTAAAGGGGTTTTATGAGTTTGGCCTCTTTTGTTTCTTCTGTAGTGTTATTATCTGTAGGGGACACGCCGCAGTGTAGGCAGAACCTCAACCATCTGTTGCCAAAAAAACTTTTCTTCTCTGCTTTTTAATTCTTTTCTTCTTCCTGCTCTGATTCTTTGCGGCTGTTTCAAGGAAGACACATCTGTCTATGTATCACTGTACACATGTGTGCCTTTGTTTTTTTCCAGCCAACAGAAAGAGCAAAAATGTTGAATTTTTGATTGAAAAGTTGTCCTGGTTTGTCTAAGTGGGTTTCTATGACAGGTTCTCCAAAATAGAGAGCGTATCATTTCTTAAAATTTCATAATTTGTTTTTTCTCAGTTTTGTAAAGGACGTACCTACCTTGTAGTTTTTGAAATGTTAGGCCCATGTACGTTGCATTCACTTGTTTGAAAAGAAAATGGGAAAACAAAGAAGCAGCGTTTTATTAAAAATTTTTTCTTCTTCTAAAATATGAAGTTTTGGAAAATTGGAAATAAATGTATTTTTCACAATTTTGTTTTTAAATAATAAAATTTTGACCTGTTTTAATTGCTTCTACTTGTTTTTTCTACTAGTAATTGGATTTTTAGTCATTAAGCAGAAACACTTTAATATTAGTAAACAGATCATTTGTCGAGAGAGTAAATAATAAAATGTGTAAAGCTCTGCTCTACGCTCTTTCGTTAGCTAAAGCTAATCAGTTACGGTGTGCTTGTGGTTTGGTGTGTTGAGGGCTGAGCTGCAGGCTCTGTGCATCTCGTATCGAATGTCTCTGAAATGGATCGATCTCTGCTCAAACTTATTTCCATATTGCTGACTTGGACCTGCTCCGTTACCACGAGGCCAAGAACAATGCGATTAAAGGAGAGAAGAAATGTTACGACACAACGTCCTCTCCTTCTGTCTGTCTGAGCAGGGGACAGTTTAGACGATAACAGAATCGTGTCCACACCTGAGTCTCAGCTCATCTGATGATGATGAGCTGAACTGGTACTCTGAGAAGCAGAATATTGGGTTGTAAAGTTATCGTGCACTGAATGTTTTTTACCATTCTTAGTTTTACCACTAGTGTGTGTTTTTGTGCTGTGTGTGTTTGTGAATAATGGTGTGTGTTTTTGTGCTGTGTGTGTTACAGGGGACGCGTGTGTGGGTGAAGGAGAAAGAGCAGCTGCTTCCCTCTACAGTCAACTCCTGCGGGGACGGAACCATTGTCCTCACTACTGACTATGGAGAGGTGAGACCGACCGTCTGTCTCTGTATGTCTATGTGTGTGTCTGTCTGTCTGTCTGTCAGTCCCTCTGCCTGTCTATCTGTCTCTCCCTTTGTCTCTTTCTCTGTCTGTCTGTCTGTCTCTCCCTCTTTGTGTCTGTTTGTCCCTCTGTCTGTTTGTCTCTGTGTGTCCTACTAACACTCCCTCTCTCTCTCTCTCTCTCACTCTCTCTCTCTCTCTCTCTCTCTCATTCTCTGTCTGTCTATATCTCTCTCTGTCTGTCTGTCTCTTTGCATTTCTCTTTGACCCTCCCTCTCTCTTTATTTCACTCTTTCTGTGTCTGTCTGCCCATCTGCCCCTCTCCCTGTATCTCTCTCTCTCTCTCTCTCTCTCTCTCTCTCTCTTTCTCAGTCTGTCTCTTTGTCTGTCTCTGTCTCTCTGCCTCACTGTCTGGCTCTGTCTCTCAGTCTCTCTCTCTGTCTGTCCCTCTGTCTGTCTGGGTTTATGTCCATATCTTACATACTCTCTACCTCGCTCTGTTTTTCTCTCTCTTTTCCTGTCTCTTTCTTTTTCTCTTCGTTTTTTTTTCTCTTTCTTGTATGTATTTCTCTTTTTTGACCTTTTTCTTAGACACACCCGGTGTCCTGTGCACACACACACACACACACACACACACACACACACACACACACACACACATTGCCCTTTATGTTTGAATGGTTGACATATGACTGAAAGGTTGCGCTGGTAATGTATTGTGGATTCAATGACGTCATGCCAGATGTGTGTGTGTGCGTGTGTGTTTCTTTACACTAACTAGGCTTCTTATTTTTTCTGAAGTGAATTCACATCAGCAGTTCTGTAGTGTTTTTACTGTGAACACTTACTGTACATTCCTGCTGTAGTAATGTAATGTACGATATGTATTTGTTGCAATTAAATGGCACTGGAGTAAAGCCACACATGTGCACATGCACATGCACACGCACACGCACACATACACATGCACACC
>JAQQZR010000036.1:27851343-27873843 GCA_030068235.1 Notoglanidium macrostoma | reverse complement strand
CAGCATCACATCTCCTTAAAGGCATGCCTTGGCTTCATGTTTCAATCCAATAAATCACTTTAATTAGAGGCCACAGATCCATTTGACCAGCTTTATCTCTCTGAGCTGGTTTAATAATGAAATTCCAGGCAGGATGATATATGTGAGGAACTAATCACTCAGGGATATGCGGTTATTGGAAAATAATCAACAGCAGGACGTTGTGACAAGGCAGTGTTACCGTTAGCACCCTGAAGCTGCATATTTTCCTATAACAGCGTTTTAGGTATTCTGTTCTGCTTAAATCTGTTTAATCCACAAAATAAGTTAGTTGTTCCATCTCCAGCCTTTCTTTTTTTCTCTTTCTTGAAGTTAATAAGACAAAAAAAAAAAAAGAAAACATTTTTTATCTTTATTGTACCATGTAAAATTAGTGCATAGTTTATATTGTACATACCATCCGTAATTTTTAAGATATCATTTCTTTCTTTCTTTCTTTCTTTCTTTCTTTCTTTCTTTATGTATTTATTTAATTTAATTTGATTTGATTTTTACTTTCTCTTGTACACTTTGTCCCTTGTTGACTTCCAGGAAAATCCCATCTGTAATCGCATCTGCGCTTTTTGCTACAATGAGTAAATCATATTGCCATCTGTGGTTACATGACCTATAATCTATAAAAACACACTCTCTTATCTCCCGTGAGTCTGCTGTACTATTAGAAAAATTGATGAATTAATATAAAAAAAATTGATATAAAATGAATGTACACTGGAATTACACAGGAAATGAAACGTCATTTGGAACAGAATTAAGTGACAACGGATTGTAATTTAAAACCAACAAATTTTTCATTTCTTTTTTCTGATCCTCTTTCTTCATCTCTTTCTCTCTCTCTCAGACGAACATCGGCTCCATCTTGGCAGCGGTGAACCCGTATAAGCAGATCACAGGCCTGTACGATCTCTCGGCAGTAGAGCTGTACAGTCGACATCACCTTGGCGAACTCCCACCTCATATCTTCGCCGTGGCCAGTGAGAGCTACCGTTGCCTGTGGAAAAGACACGACAGCCAGTGTGTGCTCATCAGGTACAGTTTTTCTTACACACATTCTGACAGCACACAGGAACTTAACTTGATTTTCTGCTTGATTCATTCAGATTATTAAAATGACCCGTGTACAGTTTATGCTTCTCTGATTTTCCTTCTGTATATTTTTTTTATTTAAAATTCACTGTGTCTAGAGCACTGTCCTAAAGAAAATAAGCACTTGCCCATAAACATGAGGAACAGAAAAGTACACATTTGAATAAGCAGATTAAATGAAATTGGAATATGCCACATGATGAATTAGCATAAAAATGAGACACAGTAAATGGAATGTAATTTAAGTGAGGAATAAAACATGACGCTTCATGTTGTTATGGGAAAACAGTCATCTATAGGGTGGTGTTACTGCATACAATGCATGTATTTTTATTTACATGTATCGTTGTGGAAATACTGCGAAACAAGTTAGCTCCTGTTCTCACTTTCATTATTGACATTAATTATTTCATTCATTGTCTCTCCAGACTCTCTTTTGTCTTTCTCTCGATGTTAAAGTCAAAAAACACATCTTGTATTTGGCAGAGAAACCAAAAAGCGTGGACAATTCTATCCTGAAGAATCTTGGAAAACTCAAAAGTTACAATTTTACTTTTATCAGTGTGATAGATAATAATAATAATAATAATAATAATAATAATAATGATAATAATAATAATAATAATAATAATAGGTCATTTCAATCCAATCTCATGCACTGCATGTGTACTTTAGCTGATATTGGCCATTAAAATGTGGAAGACCTGTATATTTTAATTGAGTGTAATATAGATCTCAGCTCTGCAGCATGGCAGGATGAAAATAAGTGCACCCTGGTATTAGTCTTGACCACCCTAATGCACACTGTGAATTTGGTGAAAATCAGAGAACGTTGAATTTTTCACTCCAGAAAACACTAAGCATTACCCTTACCTTTTTTTTGGGCGGAAAATTTGACTTTCTCTGATCTTTACAAAATTTACACCTTGCGTTAAGATGGTACAGATTAACACAGCAGTGCATTAGTTTCATTCTATTCTGCTCCAAAGTGGAGCTATAGTGTAGTGTAATATAGTGTAGTATTGTACTGTACAGTATATTACAGTGTACTGTAGTGTAGTGTAGTATGGTATAGTATGGCATGGCATGGTGTGTTATAGTATAGTGTAGTGTAGTGTAGTGTAGTGTAGTGTAATGTAGTATAGTATAGAATAGTATGGAATAGTAAGGTATAGAGAATAAAATAGTAACTGGATATCGAAATGTAGTAGGTTCAGTAGATCAGGTAGGTATGGTCGATAAAATTGGTATAATTTAGTATAGTACAAATGTACTACAACATGGTAAAGTATGCAGTAGGAGATAAAATAGTTACTGGATAATATAGTACATAAAATAGGTACAACATACTTTACTACATACAGAATATCAGATGAAACAGGTATATTTCTATCCACACAAATGCACTGTATGTGTACTGTAACTGATATCGACCATTAAAATGTGCAAATTTGTGCGCCCCAAATCTGTATTTTTTACTGAGGATAATATATTGGAAATGAGAGGCTCAGAATGAGAGGCTTCTGACAGTGTCAGAAATTTAGGATGACCATCTTACAGTGTGTGTGCTGCTATGACCAACGTCTACTGACTAGCCAATAAAAATGCAACATAACCTGATGTATTTAAAAAGGACAATTGCCAGAACGCGATTCGTCTTTTTCTGTTCACCACTAGGGCTTGCTGATGACGTTTTGTTCTCCTATAATAACTTGTGTCATAACCTACGATTCAACAGGCGTCATCATCGTACAGCCTACATACATCATACTTGATGCCGTACCCAAGTTTATTAGATCCATCACAGAGTGTGATTTGTAATGACCTTATAATATTGCAGAAATTGCACAGTCTGCAGAAGGCATAACACACACTGTGAAATTTTCAATATAAAAAAACACACCCTTACTCATATTCCGGATTAAAAATGTAATGCGCGCTTTCACCAAGTTCACAGTGTGCTTTAAGGAGGAGAGGAATAACGCAGGGGTTTTATCCTATCCTGCTCCAAAACTGAGATATAGTTTGGTACATTAGTATAGTAGGTAAAATTATAAACAGTAGTTAAAATAAGTATGGTAAAGTAGATAAAATATGTATAATATTCTAGAGTTTAGTAAATAAAATTGTTATAGCATGCATGTTTTTTTATCTTTTCATGTGGAGCAGCCATCATACATGAGCTTGTGTAAGTTGTTACTATAGAAACAGTAATGTATTACAGCCTCCACTATTAGAGCTGCTGTTGATCAGTCAAATGAATCATCTTCTGCACAATCAGAATTCAGAATTCAACAGTGCTGTGATATACGTACATTATAATTTTTCCTCTTAAAAAATTAGGAAAAGCTTCTTATTTGCTACAGATACATTTTTTTAATAGAATGCCTCAGAACAGGGTTTGAAATGTATCTGTATTTATTTATACAGTCCAGAGATATGTCATGCACAAATGTGGTCCATGTGCGTTCAGTAACTGGAATCTCATGATTTTTGATTTATTGTTGTCTTCTGGCTCAGATGTTGTGTCTCGCAACAAGTACGATCTAATAAAAGCTATTTGTTGTGTTATAATCTTATTAAGTCTCGAGGCCTGAAAACTGAGTTTTATTACTTCTGCTCCAGAAGATCCTCGGGACTCTATTATGTCTAACAACATCTCTGGACATATAAGAATAATGTCTTATAAATGTCTGTGTGTGTGTGTTTCAGTGGAGAGAGCGGAGCTGGTAAAACGGAGAGCACTAAACTTCTGCTGCAGTTTCTGTCTGTCATGAGCCAGAATTCAGCAGGGGCTCCGGAGAAGACCACCTGCGTAGAGCAAGCCATCGTCCAGAGCAGGTCATCAGATAACACGCACGCACATGTTACCATGGATACAGACGTGATATACAAAAAATAATATACATCAAGTTGGGCACATAATAAAAAAATTCCCTTAAAGTAAATATATAAAAAATTAATTACACAATTATGTCAAACAGATTGAGAAATTGCATTGTTCAGTTTTATATAACCCTAGTGCTAGATCTGTTATATTAATTGTTAATTAATTATAAACAATCAGCAGTTTTTAAACTTTTACTTTACCACAGATGTTAAGCTACTGTCACATTATTTCCCTGCGTGTTAATAAGCATTTAGTATGGTCACAAAATCTTAATCGCTTTGCTAACTAGCAAGATGATTAATATTAAATAAGGGATGAAACGCTTGGGGACATGATGTGATAGGAAAATGATCAATGACGAGGTGGTGTGATGTAGGAGAGTTACTGTTACCAACCAGTCAGTTTTTTCTGTCTTAAGTTAAAAAGACAAAAGAAATTTGTGTGTCACGTCACAAAACCAACAACTGTAAACTCTAAATCGAGATCTTTTGACCAATCACAGTCAACCATTTTAAAACGTTGTATTGTAATTAACATTATGGAACATGTTTAGATGCTTGTCTAAAACCTTGGTATGTGCTGGATAGAAGCTGAAAGCTGCTGCTCTGTTTATGAACTGTTGAGAAATGAACTATGAACATATGAACTATGAGAAATCACTTTCTTTTCTGGCCTCCACAGTCCGATCATGGAAGCGTTCGGAAACGCCAAAACAGTTTACAACAACAATTCCAGTCGCTTCGGAAAGTTCATCCAGCTTCATTTCAGTCAGAGCGGCAACATCCAAGGAGGCTGCATCATCGACTGTATCCTACTCATCAATACGCCACCTATATAAAATATATATAATGTATAACCCAGCACTACACCATGGAAACATCACAGTGTTCTCAAGTAGACAATGTTCCAAACCATCAGTTAACTTTACTTAACTTCTCTTCATTAGATTTGCTCGAAAAGGTAACTCACGTAGCCTTTTGTGTGTCCTTCATTCCCCTCGGAATGGCAAATGAGCACTAAATGCCCTCGCTGAGGTATGTATAAATGTCACAGTGAAAAGTCATGAGAATCTGAGCTTGTGTCTGTTACAGAACCGTGTGGTGAGACAGAACCCTGGAGAGAGAAACTATCACATCTTCTACGCTCTGCTGGCCGGTGCTGATAAAGGGCAGAAAGGTGGAAACACAAAGCTACACACAAATACACACTCACAGTATATAAACAGTTCAGTCTAATCAAATGAACAACTAAAAACTTTATGTCTTGGCAAGCTACATACATATTTTAGTATGTACAGTATAAATATATTTGTAAACGGCCAAAGATCGTATTTGTTTCTTGAAGTGTATTACCGACACATACTTTGTCCAGTTACTCATTCTGTACTTCTCTACAGTATTGTATAATGCAATGTATGACATTCTACCCCTTAAGATCATACCACATCTTACCACATACATCGCTAAGGAATTACGAATGATGGACTTTTCTTACATGCACTGTGCAGAAACGTATTACCTGGCCGAACCTCCCGAGTTGTTTCATTACCTGAGTCAGTCGGGCTGTGTGAAGGACCGCAATCTGGACGATAAGAAGCTCTACGACAGTGTTATGGTGAGACGGACGTCTGACTTTGGGGGTTGTTGATGATGAGAGATGCTCCTTCTTATTGTGTAGTGCAGATTTGAAGTTGCACGTATCAGCAGTAATGCAATAGGCACTTGGAAGAGGTTGCCAGATTGATCGAGAACACAAAAGTCAATGCAGTCTGTGCACAAAAGTTCTATGCAGGTTCCACTGTCAGAGTAAAGGTACCAAACTGTACTTTTCCTTGTTGTCGGGGTGATACCATCAAGAGGACTTGTTATGTGCCTTAATTGCTTAGCAAAACCTTGTTAAATGTGGGTAAAGAAGACACAATAAAGGTCAATAATATATATATTTAAAAAAAAACCCACAGTTAAAAAAAACACAATAAAAAAAAGGTACGACACCAGCGACAAGCAGAAGTACCTTTATTTGACAGAGTGTGTATCTCAGGACAGTACTTGTATAGACAACTGATTTACTAAACCTAACATCAGTACTGTCTATAGTACCAACAAGTATAGTACCATCACTGTGGTGTTACTCTCAAGCGTACACCTAGGGTTAACCCTAACCCTAACCCATACCTGTAGTATGCATTGTAGGAAGGTGATAAAGCTGAAACTGGAGCTGTGCCACAACCACACACACACACACACACACACACACACACACACACACACACACACACACACACACACACACGCACACACACACACACACACATTCTGTGTCGCTAATCCTTCTCTCTCTGGTTTTAGGAAGCGCTGAAGGTGCTGGAGTTCAGTGAGGAGGAGATCAGAGACATGTTCAAGCTGCTGTCTGGAGTCCTGCAGCTGGGAAACATTGAGTTCATGACAGCAGGGGGCGCTCAGATCACCACCAAACAGGGTGCGAACAGTACAGTAGAAAGGCAGTAAAGCCTTTCTTGGTGAAAGCAAGTTAAAATACGTGATAAATGTTGTATTTTACCTGATGCTGAATATATAGGAGACGTCTGACACCAATGCATTGATTAAAAGTTAAAACATATAAACTGAGTACATTAAAATATTATTGTTGGATATCTTAAAATGACAGAAATATAAACTCTAAAGTGACAAGTCAAGGAAAACCTCATACAATTAAAAAAAATTTAAGTCACATGAACTATTATTATTATTATTATTATTATTATTATTATTATTATTATTATTATTATTATTATTCCAACCTATTCATTAAGTGGAAGGGAACAATTCTCTTTAACCCTGCTCTTTAAATCACAACAACAGGAAAAAATATCATCATCATCATCATCATTGTGTTTGTGTTTGTGTGTTTCCTCTCTGCAGTGGTCACTAACGTCAGTGAGCTTCTGGGCCTGGACTCGTTCCAGCTGTCTGAAGTTCTGACTCAGCGTTCCATGATCCTGAGAGGAGAAGAGATCTGCTCCCCGCTTACTATAGAGCAGGTAACACACATTCACTCCACATACAAATTTCACAGACACACTTTCAGTCTAAGGAAGTGTCAGTCAGAAAAATTCTAATTCTAAACTTGGCTTCAGTCAAAATTGGTCAATATTATTGCTGATCAATATTATCACATATAAAATGACCAGATATGAATGTAAGGACTTTTCTTTTTAATGCTTGACTAGTATGTAAATTTTTTTTATTGAATATCAGTGTTGGCCTGTATTTTTACTGTAGTCAGTCAGTAAGTATATGTTTTATTACATAATTATTATATTGTAATATTTCAAAATATCGGTATCGGTCGGTATTTAAAAAAATATATCATCTGTTGGTGTTGTCTGTTTTTTATGTTAGCTATTTTCTGATCAGTGGTTAATAACTACATTGGCATAAACTTGTTAGTTATTTCACTTAGTCATTAGTCATTACACTTTTTGTGTATTTTTTTATTTCTGACTCTTTAGTTTGAGTTCTTTTCATTTTTTTCCCCTTTTTCTTTAAATAAAAGCCCTGATCCAAATACATTCTACATCTTGCTTATGCATATTTGTAATGACATTCCTTCCTCATGACACAATCATGTTACACATTCTCTTTTTATCACTTTGTTCTCATGATGATCAGGCGATAGATTCGCGGGACTCGGTTGCCATGGCGCTGTACTCGCAGTGCTTCTCCTGGATCATCATGCGCATCAACCAGAAGTTCAACGGCCGAGACAACTTCAAATCCATCGGCATCCTCGATATCTTCGGCTTCGAGAATTTCGAGGTGAACGAACACACACACACACACACACACACACACACACTTAACAGTGATGCACAACAATCGCATGCACATGGGGGTGAGAAATGCCAGGCGGAATTTCACACACACATTTTTGACGCACATCTTGTAATGCGCTCTGCAGGTGAATCGCTTCGAGCAGTTCAACATCAACTACGCTAATGAGAAGCTGCAGGAGTATTTTAACAAACATATCTTCTCCCTGGAGCAACTGGAGTACAACAGGTGAAGCATTTAACACCTACATACAAGCTGACTTCCTGTTTCAACACAGAAGTTGATTACTTTCATATATCAGCATGTCCTGAAGTGTTTTATTCCTCTTATAGGCTACCAACACTTTTATTAATTAAAGAAAGACATATCGTTGGTTTGGTTTTCCCCAAGGTGATGATGATAAAAAAAGAGATTTTACAACCTTGTGCAACTTTGTCTTTATATCCCAGAGGAACAAGGATCTGGATGTATAAATATATCATTTTTTAAGGCTGACAAATTTTTCAAAAAATCTCAAAAAATTACAAAAAAAAAATGTAAGAGGAAATATGCATGAAATTAAATTAACATTATACACACTAAGGAACAATTCTTATGAAAATGATTTCTTGTTAGAGGAAATGTGTAAAGGATGATGTACAGTGAGCTGGTCATTGTTGCAAATTATTTTGCAATAATGACCAGCTTGCTGTACATTACTCCAATTATTACACTTATTATGACGTATGTTATATGTATCAACAGTCCATTATACAAAAATACAAAAATCAGTTGACCAATCAGAATCAAGGATTCAAATGAGCCGTGTAATAATTATGCATATTGTTTATTTTATACAACCTTTCACTTTCCTTCAAGGGTGCCAATACTTTTGGAATCAGTTGTGTTTATACCCAACTATTAAAAATATGTGACCATGAACATGGCTGCATATATACTGAAACCCCTGTGTGTGTGTGTGTGTGTGTGTGTGTGTGTGTGTGTGTTTGTGTGTGTGTGTGTGTGTGTGTGTGTGTGTGCATGTGTGTGTGCGTGTGTGTGTGTGTGTGTGTGTTTGTGTGTGTGTTTGTGTGTGTGTACAGGGAGGGAATTCGCTGGGAAGCCATAGACTGGATGGACAACGCAGAATGTCTGGATCTGATTGAAAAAGTAATCGCTCTGTAATTAAAATCAAAATTAAAATGATTGCCACATTTTATTTCAGTTCCGCTGAGTGATTTCCGTAAATCATTTCGAGAGTGAGAGTCCATGTGCCGTTTAAACAACATGAAGATTAATGAGTGTGTGTTTGTAGAAACTGGGCATGTTGGCACTGGTTAATGAGGAGAGCCGCTTCCCTAAAGGCACAGATTTCACCCTGCTGGAGAAACTACACAGCCGACACTCAGTGAGTCGCTCACACAAACACACACACAAAAACACACACACACACACACACCTAAGATGGCTTCAGATTGTGCTAACAGATGGGTGTGTTTTATGTTTCTTTTTTCCCATCTTCAGACGAACCCATACTATGTGAAGCCTCGACTGGCAGATCATCAATTTGGCATTAAGCACTACGCTGGAGAGGTGGGTTCTCTCTCTCTCTCTCTCTCTCTCTCTCTGTGATTAACAGTGCATTGTCTGAAGGTTTAAAGCAATACTCCAACGTTAAACAACCTCATTTCTATCTACCACCTTGGTGGTGTGTGTGTTACCACTGATAAGAGGCTCACACTGAATCAGGGATTTAAACTGAAACTCACTTACAGTGGAAGCTTGTTAAGGCAGAATAATGTTTCTTGTTTCCCCTTGATTAGTTTGCGTATTCACACCCTGAAAGCGTCTGCTTTCCCCCTTTTTCTTTGTTTTTGGTTTCATCATGTCTCCTAAAGCAATGTTTTCACACTAGCAAGCAACAGGATTTTATTAGCTTTCTGCGAATACATCCTGGAGTTATCAGTGATAGCAACAAGGAAGCAAAGGGTTTAGTTCCGATTTTAATAGTAACGTGATCAATCCAAACAATTGGCTCAATAATTTCTCAAACTTAAGTTTCGTGCTTATAACATTGGTTCCAATATCATATTGATAGTCATGAATGGAATTCTTTTTGGAAAAAATGGAAAAAATAAAATGTTTTTTTTTTTTTTAAATACACTCTGTCTTCTTTTTTTGTCATATGTGAGTATATATAACTAGTACAGTTAGCTTTCTTTGCTAATCTACTCTGACATGAAGCTAGTGCATTTATATTTTTATAAAGTGCATATTATTTCATTTGGGTTTAACTAGTTAGCTTTAGTAGCTACATATAGCTACTACTGTTTCTTATTGGAAATTAAAAACAAATGGAGGACAGGCAAAGTGTGAGCCAGTGTTTATTTCCGGTTATTTTCTGTTTTTCTGAAAATGGTTTAAAATATATTTGGTAAGATTTTCTCATCAGTCTTAATTCCTTTATTGTTAGAATGTAATAGTTAAAAACTCTGGATTTTTTTTTTCCATCATGTCTGTTTTTACTGGTTATAGACAGAATTCCCAGCTTTCCTTAGATTTCCATTGTAAGTAAACATTAGATAAAATTTTTCCCCTCACTACAGGAAAATCTGTCAAAATTTGCGGTAGAGAAAAAGTGGCAGCTAGGGATTTGGTTAAAAAAGCAATTGAAGTATTCCTTTAATTCTTCTCTGCCTTGTTTTTGTCTTTTGTTCCTTTCAGGTTCTGTACGATGTGAGAGGCATTTTGGAGAAGAACAGAGATACATTTAGAGACGATATCTTGAACATGCTGAAGGACAGCAGGTTCGAAACACACACAACCATACATGTGAATTCCCATACAGTGCAAATACATTATACAAGCTACAATCCATGCCAAATGTTTATATATGATTGTGTGTATGTGTGTGTGTGTGTGTGGGTGTGGGTGCCAGGCTGGACTTCATCTACGACCTGTTTGAGCAAGTGGGCAGTAGGAATAATGAAGAGACCCTGAAGATGGGCACCGCCCGGAAGAAACCCACTGTGAGCTCCCAGTTCAGAGTGAGTGCCTTCTTGTTCCTTCTCCTCAACCCTCCAAGAGAAAAATATGGATTTGACTATAATTTCATGAAAATGTGCATACACTCCTGGGCAATAAAAATGAGGCAAAACCAATATTGCAAAACATGAAGCTTTTAATGGTCTCAACAAAAATCATTGGTCAGGAAAATGAGCCAGAATGAAACAGATAGATAAAGTGAATCGGTGCAGCTTTTCCCTCGATCTACTTTAAATGCTGAAGGCTTGTGGGTAAACGTGCAGACGGCTTTTTACAGAAAGAAGAGTCCGTGTTGTTCCACTCGATGTTAAAGAGATTTTGGAACATTTTGAACCCACAGACGAGTTAGATTCAATTTTATATCATTTAAACACTTCAATCTTTTCATGATTTCCTCTTTGCGTACCAGAAGACTATGTAAGTGAACGTCCCTGTTTCCAGCTTTTCCCCCCGACAGTTTCAGCAACGAGCAGCGAAACGAGGCCGAGGCCTCAGGAGCGCTTTTTAACTTCTTGTCCAGTGATTTTTGTTGAGACCGTTAAAAGCTTAACGTTTTGCAATATTGGGTTTTGCCTAATTTTTTTTGCCCAGGAGTGGACATAGTATAGTACAAACTAGTATGTGAAATGTTTTCCCAGAAGGCCACATGCATTGCATCACAACAGTCTGAAATCAAACGCTGTTTTATTTCTACAGATCAGAGATGACACAGATAAAAATGGCCACTGCTTCTTGTTAGTTCTTGATCATGTCAGAATTTTATGTGCTTGGTCTTTTCTCCTGTCACTCAGGACTCTCTGCACTCCTTAATGGCCACTCTCAGTGTGTCCAACCCCTTCTTCGTGCGCTGCATCAAACCCAACATGGACAAGGTGAGATACAGGACGTCATTTAAAGTCCCTTCGACCACTTTGTATTTTTTTCCCCAAAGATAAATCACAGGTTGATACAGTATTAATACAATCTTTATGATTGTTTATAGTTTATATAGTAACGGCTCTTTCACTGGGACTTGAATGTAACTATAAATCAATAAAAAGTGTCGTTCTACAGTGTATACAAATTTAATAGTGGAGTTGCTGTTGTATAAGTGGAACAAAACACTTCGATTGTGATATAGAAGAATAAATACACTTTGGGTTGGTAACAGTAACTCACACCGTTTATAACACCACTCCATCGTTGCTACAACCGCACTAATTATTTACCTTCACCATGATGAAAGATTTGATTACATTTCTATTGTCACCATAATTTTTCTGATTAATAAATGAAATATATTGTTTTGGGAATGTTGATGGTCCTACGCATTCATCAGTGTTTTGTTGTTGTTATTGTTTGTTGGTCTTATTAAATTATTGCAGGGAGAAATCGAATCAAACAGCCAAGTATTCATTCACTGTCATTCAGATTTGACAAAAAGGAGCATCTTAATAAGAATTCACAGGATTCAGTGATAGTGTACAGCTGTATTTAATTGTTATATAAAACATTTTATACCATCGTTTACCTCAACTGAATCTTTGTTCTTTTTTTAAATCTCTGCAGACACCCAACAGGTTTGACCCAGAGGTGGTTCTGAATCAGCTGCGCTACTCCGGCATGCTGGAGACGGTGAAGATCCGGCGTGCAGGGTTTCCCGTCAGACGCACTTTCAAAGACTTCTTGAGCAGGTATGGGTTTAAATTAAACGTGAATGACTGGAACATTTTACAGTTTATTCACCTACACTGTTTATATGAAGGTATAAGATTATCCTGAAGGACGACGGGAAAACAGCAGCAGCTGATGGAGATGAGAAAACAAGGTGCACTGATCTGCTCACCAAGTACGACCACATCAAGAAAGACTGGCAGCACGGGAAGACCAAGGCGAGCCCATGTCTCTTTCTAACTCTTCTTTTTTCAGTCCAGGTTATTATGCGTGGGGTCTTCACTCTGAGATTTTGTCCTCTCACTCGTAGGTGTTTATGAAGGAGTCTCTGGAGCAGAGGCTGGAGAAGGAACGAGATGAGGTGCGCCGGAAAGCCGGCCTCATCATACGAGCACACCTGCTCGCTTACATAGCAAGGTAATGGTGTGTGTGTGTTTGTACATGTGCTCATTTAATGTTGGAAGCCGAACTCAAGTAGCTGAGACACTTTACCCTACATAGCATGCCTTGTATTGTTCCTTGTGAAAATGTATCACCAATGGCCATGATTTTATATTAAATATGAATACAAATTATGATAAAATATTAATAGAAAACATTTTATACTGGTTGTATAAACAATTTTGATTACTATTAAAAGTAAACTCCAATAAGTACACATTAAAAATATTAATAACCTTTTCCTTATATTGTGAAAAGTGATATCTTTGAGATGAGAATTCTTATGATTTAATATTTAATATTAATGCAACACATTATAATATATTACGATGCAGTACATTAGATTTATTTTAAACATTTCTTATTGGTATTAATGTTCATTTCCACAAATGCACACTTTCGAGAAACATAAGTAAGCATTTCTTCTTCCAGAGTGCTGCTGTGAGAACTGCTGTAACTCCTTGCTGTTTGCGTTTACTCAGGATTAAAGCTCTAACACGTGGTCTTTTGCTCCAGGAAACACTTTAAAAAAGCTGTGTCTAGCATCGTGACCATCCAGAAGAACTACCGCGCACATTTCTACCGTCGACGATTCCTACGCAAGCGCTCCGCCGTGCTCGTCCTGCAGAATTGCCGGCGCGGGCAGGTGGCACGGGGCAGGTGTCGCAAACTCCGAGATGAGAAGAGGAAGAGAGAAGAGGAGGAGAGGAGGAAGAAAGAGAAAGAGGAGAAGAAGAGAGAGGGAGACGGGGCACAGGTGAAAGGAGGAGACGCAGAAAAAGGAGAGGATGAGGTGGCAGGAGGCACTCAGGTGAGTAGAAGGGACAGGACTTTTTGACTCTAAGCGCAGAGGGTGAAATGCACGTCTCTGACTCTGATTCTGTTTCTCTCCAGGTCTCTGAGAAGGAGCAGAGCCGTCAGATGGAGGAGATCCTGAGGCTGGAGCGGGAGATCGAGCGTTTGCAGAAACAGAGGGAGGACGGCGTGTCTCAGCTGTGTGAGAGCTCACGGCAGGAGCTGAGGCTACGCCGTCACGCTGAGACTCTGCGTCTCAAAAAGCAGGCATCGCGTGTCGCCACTCAGTTGCTCGACCTGCAGAGCTTCACTGGCATCCAGCCTGAACCGAAGGTCCATCCGGCGCCGCCTTTGCCCACTGCGACTGCCGGTTCCAGTGCAAGAGAGGGTCGAGTCTCGCTGCCTGATTTCCCTCCCCCGGTTAAGGGGCCTCCTGTTCAGGAGATCTTAGAAACGTTGCCTCCGCCTCCACCCGGCTTCGCTGAGGGCACGCTGCCTTCCTCTTCACCTGCTGCTGCTTCTGCCTGCCTTGCTCCTCCTCCTCCGCCACCTCCTCCACCTCCACCTCCTCCCCCACCTCCTCCACCTCCTCCTCCTCCTCCACTCCCAGGAGAGGCTGCACAGGTGAACAAGATCGTATCCAAACCGGAGGAAGAGAAGGACGTGTCCGAACCTGCAGAGCCTGAGAAAGAGGAGAAAAAGGCAGATGAGGCAGAGGGCGAGGCAGCAGATCGCGGCAGCAGGCTGACAGAAACCGAGGAGCCGATTTACAGCCTTCCGCTGGACACAGAGTCTGATTACGATCAGGACGAGCTGGAGGACGGTCAGAACAGCAACGCAGCGAACGACCCGGAGCATGTACGCAAGTCCACCTGCACCAACGCCAGCCAGGAGTCGTACAATCGCAGCTCAGACTCAGTACGACACACACACACACACACACACACATCTATACATGCATACAAACAAATACACACAGAAGGGCTAAGATTTAGAAATAAAATAATAGTTCAGAAATAATCAACATGTAACAGCACATTTAAGAACATTTTTGACCATTTAGCATTCTCTTAAAATAATAAATAAAATAAATTAATTAATTAAAAAATCTAAAAAAATGGATGGTGAAAATCATCACTTTCTTTCATATACTTGTATATTTTATTTAATTTTATTAATTTGACTCATTTTTACATTTTTTTTTTTACCCAATTCATTTTTACTACTTTATCTTAATTACTTACTTATTTATTTTATGCTTAATAAAACTGCTTTTTAATGTTACTTGTAATATATTTATTATAGCAGCATTTGAACTTCACTTCAATGTTTCAAAGATGATATATGAATAAAAGTTAATTTATTTATTTACGTACTGCATTTATTAATGAGTGATTTTTTTTCAGGAAGTTAGCACACCAGATCTTATACACACTTGACGGTGTCTCTCTCTCTCTCTCTCTCTCTCTCTCTCTCTCTCTCAGTATGTGGAGAGTGATGAGGAGCACGATGGTCTCGCTGACACAGATGAAGAGCTGTCGAATGGCAAAGGCAACGTGCTGAATGGCAACGGGCCTCCATACTTCCACAGCTACCTCTATATGAAAGGTGAGCGATCAGATGTTGTGCAGTAAAACTATCGTAGTCATTTAAAGAGCTTGTAAGTAAACACACCTTCATTTCTCTCTCTCTCTGTAGCGGGTTTGATGATCCCGTGGCGAAGGCGCTGGTGTGTGCTGAAGGACGAGACGTTCATGTGGTTCCGCTCCAAGCAGGAGTCTCTGAAGTCGGGCTGGCTGTATAAGAAAGGCGGAGGACTGTCCACGCTCTCGCGCAGGAACTGGAAGATGCGCTGGTTTGTGCTGCGTGACTCTAAGCTCATGTACTTCGAGAACGACAGCGAGGAGAAGCTCAAGGGCACCATTGACATCCGATCAGCCAAGTAAGACACAAGGAAACACACTAGGATTGTATCTCGTTTTACAGTCACCTGAAAAATTATTGGCACCCTGTATGCAGTTGGATGAAATGGTCCGTGGGGTGTTGAAAAAACATGCAGCATGTCTTTTATTTTCTAAGAGTAAATATTGTTATTGAAAAAATAAATTCTTATGAGTATGATAAGTATTTTTCCAGTGGGTGTCACTAAACGTAAATCAACCTTGCTATGAATGTACTTGATAATTTACAGCTGATTGGGATTCACCAATATATGCACACGAGTACAAACATCAGAAAATCAGAAAGTTGGCAATCATTTTTAGTTCGGTTTGGCTTGTGAAAACATAAACACACTGATAGACTGATAAAAATTCCATTGTGTGTAATTATGATATTACACAATCTCCATTATCCATTCATTTGAAGCGTGCCACAAATTCTGTAGTTGATTTATAGGTATAAACTCTGTAACATGGTGTCTCCTGGTGTTCTGTTCAGAGAGATAGTAGACAACCACGAGAAGGAGAATGCACTGAACATCGTGACGGACGAACGGACATATCAGGTGTTTGCCGAGTCACCAGAAGACGCCAGGTAGAGTCGTGATCCAGCCCACTACCTCAATAAAGGGTTTGCATCCGTTTTACGTTTGAAACAATGGCGTTATAATGCAAAAACATCCTTTTATTGTCATTTTTTCCCAAATATGATTATCATACCATACCATACTATACCTGACAGTCAAAAAACAGAATGAGTACAAGACAAGAGAGGCAATACATAAAGCGTACATTGTTTCAAAAGATGATTTGTGCTCAGATGTGGGTGAAATTAAGCCTTATTAATGTCATTATTTTGATTGTAATTGGCTTCGCAGGTGAGAGAGGCCTCTACAAATGAAAGAGGGCTTCCTTAAAA
Organism: Notoglanidium macrostoma; assembly: GCA_030068235.1. NCBI lineage: Eukaryota > Metazoa > Chordata > Actinopteri > Siluriformes > Auchenoglanididae > Notoglanidium > Notoglanidium macrostoma. The sequence goes on along the minus strand of JAQQZR010000036.1, from coordinate 27,857,223 downwards.
TGAGTGAAGCTCCTTCTTTTCTTGTAGTGTATCCTAATTATTGGTTGACCGTTTATCACTCTGTCTGTGTGTGTGTGTGTGTGTGTGTGTGTGTGTGTGTGTGTGTCAGTGGTTGGTTTACCGTGCTGAGTCGGGTCCACACTGCCACCCCCGAGCAGCTGCTGGAGATGTCCCACGAGCAGGCGAACCCAAAAAATGCTGTGGTATGTATTGTTTCATATTTGCCCCTCATACTACAACACGTCCGTTCACAATAACAGTTTTGCCTTGTGCATCAAGTCTACAATCATAAATTGAAATCATGAAATGTTAGGATTGTTGGAAAGTTGGTTCAATCACTCCCTGATAGTTTGTCAGCGATGTTTTGATCACATTCATCTTCAGAATATTTAACATAGCCAGAGGTTTGAAGATAAACACACTTCCTGAATTCTTTTCCCTCTCAGGGCACTCTGGATGTCGGACTGATTGACTCTGTGTGTGCGTCTGACAATCCGGACCGGTGAGTCACTAATATCCACAGTTACACCACAGTGCTGGTGAATTCTCCATTCTGATTGGTCAGAATGTGTTGAGTATTTTCTATAACAGCCGCTCTGACAGCAGTGCCGTTAAATCTGCATGTTAAATCTGTGTTTGTATCCCGACAGACCTAACTCGTTTGTGATCATCACGGCGAATCGAGTGATCCACTGTAACACGGAGCTGCCGGAGGAGATGCACCACTGGATCAGCCTCCTGCAGAAGCCCAAAGGAGATGCCAAGGTCGAAGGTCAAGAGTTCCTGGTTAGAGGTCAGTCCTGCATCCGAACACACTTTTGGAACCACAAAGATGTCGAAGGAACACTTTCACTAGTATGACCTTAAAATGAATTCTGTCAAGCATAGTTACGTCTTGTTTGTGAACCAGGCTGGCTGCATAAAGAGGTGAAGACCGGAGCCAAGAGCAGTGCGCTGAAATTGAAGAAGCGCTGGTTCATTCTGACCAACAACTCTCTGGACTACTACAAATCGGCTGAGAGAAGCACATCCAAGATGGGCACGCTGGTGCTGAACAGCCTCTGCTCCGTTGTCCAGCCCGACGAGAAGGTGTTCAAAGAGACGGGTGAGCTGACATGAGCATTAAATAGTGTGAAGGTGGAGATCAATATGTGCCGTTATTGGAAATGAATAAATTATGGATGCTAACAGTAACTTCTCCTCATCACATCTCACCATCCCTGATTCTTTTCCAATAAAAGCAAGCAATCTTTTTCTGTACTTATTCTATAATTACATTTTCTCTGGGGGTAAGACTTGTCAGTGTGTCCGATGTTGATGCTGTAGGATACTGGAACATTGTGGTTCATGGGAGGAAACATTCCTACCGGCTCTACACCAAGCTGCTGAACGAGGCCATGAGATGGGTTTCAGCTATTCAGGGTGTCATCGAGAACAAGGCGCCCATTGAGACGCCGACGCAGCAGCTCATCCGAGACATCAAGGTAAAAATATACAATATTTGTGATGTTTCAGACAGCGATACATGGATATAGAGTTCTGGTCCTGGTTTGGGTGCTCTTCTAATGCACCGAACAGTAATAATACAATAATAATGTAATAATCCAAAATATTATTAAGATACGCTCTTCTTTGCTTTGTTAGTTTTATTTTATGAATTTAATTTTCATCATAGCCTTCCTTGTTAATGTTTAGCGTTAGGCTGCCAATGATGCGTCTCTGTAAAAAAATGCACCTTTGAAGGTTCTGCAAACTGAATTAATAAAATTAGAAATAATAGATTGACTTTTTATTGCAGAACAAGAGCAAAACTGTTTTTCAGGTTATGGTGAATTCTGGCTCACCACCATAACCCCTTTTGTCTTTTTGCTCGTTTTTCTTGTAGGAGAACAGTGTGAATTCAGAGGCGGTGGAGCAGATGTATCGCCGGAACCCCATCCTTCGCTACACCCAGCATCCGCTGCACTCGCCCCTGCTGCCCTTACCATACGGAGAGATTAATGATAGCTGTAAGAGCTTATTGCATATTAAAATCAGTTTCTCTCTATGAGTTCATCTACATTACATTATTTTGGGTCTTTGTCTGCATCCCTCAGTGCAAAAGGAGAAGGGCTACGGGAGCCTGCAGGATGAGGCAGTGAAGATCTTCAACTCCCTGCAGGAGATGGAGATAGTCTCGGACCCGGTGGCCATCATCCAGGGCATCCTGCAGACCTGCCACGACCTGAAGCCACTCCGAGACGAGGTCTACTGTCAGCTGATCAAACAGACCAATCACGTGCCCCAGCCCAACAGCCCAGGCAACCGCGCGCACTGGCACCTGCTCACGTGCATGAGCTGTACGTTCCTGCCCAGCCGTGCCATCCTGCGCTACCTGCGTTTCCACCTCAAGAGGTCAGACGCCTCACACTGCCACACCTTTCAGTCAGAATCGAGAATTTAACAGCTCTGTGGTATAAATCAAAATAATGTCTTCTGTATCAATCTCTGAAAATTCCTAATGATGAAAATATGTAAAGAAAAGCGCAATACGGTACACGACAGCATACAGTCACGCGAAAGCCAGACCTGATATAATATAAATGTAGTAAAACACTCATTTTGTGATGCGACTCTCAGGGTGAGGGAGCGTTATCCTGGCACCGAGATCGAAAAATACGCCCACTTTATCAGCGAGTCTCTGAAGAAGACCAAGACGAGGGAGTATGTGCCGTCTCAGGAGGAGATCGTCGCCCTGCTGACCAGACGTGAGATGGCCACCACGGTGTATTGCCACGGCGGAGGATCGTGCAAGATCTCCATTAACTCCCACACCACTGCAGGAGAGGTGAGAGAGCGTACAGCAGGTGTCAGGAAAAAGTGGTACTGTGCTTTAATTTTTATGTTCATTATATTTTATGCTCATTTCATGTTCATCACCATGAAAAACTCTCATGTGTATCTGTATGTGTGTGAAGGTTGTGGAGAAGTTGATTCGAGGTCTGGCGATGGATGACAGCAGGAATTTATTCTCCCTGTTTGAACACAACAAGGTGGAGAGCCGAGCTATCGAGAGTCGCATCATCGTAGCAGACGTTCTTGCCAAGTTTGAAAGGTGCACAGACCATGCACTGTTTCAACAACAATAATATTTATTATATTATATACAACGAGTATTTATTCACTAACATCTTTGAATTACTGCACACAGTCTCTATATGTATCCAAGATCATCTGATTGTTTTAATGGCCATCACTTGCAGATTGGCAGGAAGTGAGGAAGAGGAAGAGGAAGGCCCTTGGCGGCTCTATTTTAAACTGTATTGCTTCCTCGATGTGGACAGCATGCCCAAAGAAGGGGTGGAGTTTGCCTTCATGTTTGAACAGGTGAGCCTGTGATAACATCCACTTATTAGTTGTCTTCATTATTTTATGATCTCCACTTTGAATGTGTTTCTCCTCAGGCTCATGAGAGTTTGATCAGCGGCCATTTCCCGGCCTCTGAGGAGACACTGCAGCACCTGGCCGCACTGCGGCTGCAGTACATCCACGGAGACGTGGCGCGCACTCCGTGGAGCCTGAGCAGCGTGTATCCAGTGGCCCGCCTCCGCACCCGCATCCTGCACTCCACCAAAGTTGGTGGGTCGGGTGGGGTTGGGGTCGTGGGCGTGGGTCCAGGAGGTCACACGCTCGAGAGGAGAAGGACCAGCTTCCTGGATGGCACGCTGAGGCGCAGTTTCAAGACCGGCTCACTGAAGAAGCAACGTGAGGAAGAGCAGATGCTGGAGATGTTTGTTAAGGAGGAGATGTCAGCCACACTGACCAGCGTCCTGGAGAAGTGGAACCGCCTGCAGGGGATGCCTCAACACCAGGCTATGCTCAGCTACATGACCATCATCAAAGAGTGGCCTGGATATGGCTCTACGCTCTTCGATGTCGAGGTGAGGCTCATTATTGGATGAAGAATAATAGCAACTCATTTAAATCTATTTATAGTAGAATTATTAAAATGTGATGCAGCATTGGGCAAGATTTACATATTCCACCGTCATTAAAGTGACCCAGTTACATCTCTATGCTCGTTGACCTCAGGGTGAGGCTGGCATCAACATAATATGTGCAAAATTGTGAGCTGTTTTTTTTTTTTTTGTTTATATTAATATTAACCTAAGGTGGACACCAGCACCAGGCCAAAGTTAAAGCGGCCGTGACTCAGGGTTCACACACTGGTGTAGAGCTAAGGCTTGTTTTTTTAAACAATGAAATGTGTAATTTCTATTATTACATATTATCTATCTATAATTTAATGTTTTAACCCTCAAGTTCATTAGAATAATTGCAAAACAGGCCAAAATTAACAAAAATTGTTGAGCAGCTCTGCTCCAGTTAGGGGCGGAACTTATTTCTGACCCCAAAAAAGCCTGAAATAAATAATAAATTAGCAAAAACCATTGCATGGCAATATTGTGCATTATGGGTATTTTAAATGTTGTGAATGTTTACTACAGGTCCATAAATACATTTAAATGTTGTTATTATTATTATTATTATTATTATTATTATTATTATTATTATTATTATTAAATAAATAAATAAATAATATAAATAGCAATTTACCCTAATTCTTATTAATATATTATTATTATTATTATTATTATTATTATTATTATTATTATCCCTCATATCCCTCCCTGTCACGTAAGCAGGCAGGCAGCAGATGTAAAAGCAGTGAATCTTTATTTAAGCAGGCAGGCAAACAAAGTCCAACATGCGTAAGGCAAATTCAAGGTCAAAAACCAGGCAAGGTCAAAACCACCAGGCAGACATGTATATCAAAGATTAAGCTGTAACAAAGTTACAGGCAATGGTCAAAAACACTCAGCAAACAGGTATATCAAATGCTACGGCTGTGGCAAGGTCAAAGTCCAACGGAGATCAAAAACCAGAATGTCAAAACCATGAACAAAGTTAATGCTTCAGAAAGAACTGAACAAACTAAAGTCCTTAAATATTCCTTAAAATCTTAAATAGTCCTTAAACAGTGATTAACTAAACTCAAAACAGGTGAAACCAATCAATACTGAGGAGACTGTGAAGGGCGTATTGAGTGCTGGGAATCGCAGTCCTCAGTGGCCATGTTTGGAGGCACCTGAGACTGCTGGGAAATGGAGTCCATGGAGCACTGAGCACTGAGTGAAGCAGGTGGTATGACAACATATTATGTCCATACTTAATTTTCATTATTATCTCTTTTATTGTCTTTTTTGTTTTTTTGTCTTTGTGAAGTACATTGGGCTATATTTATATATGAATGGTGCTATATGAATAGAGAGATTATTATTATTACAAGCTTTACCTTTAAAATGGTATTATCCTTAGCAGAAATGCAACACAGGAAGTGTCTAATATCTATGACTTAGGTTTTTACACACGGAAAATATATTAAATATGTTAAATGTGTTTGTGTGCAGTGTAAAGAAGGAGGCTTCCCTCATGACCTGTGGCTGGGAGTGAGTGCAGAGAATGTATCTGTGTATAAGAGAGGAGAACCTAAACCACTCGAGACCTTCCAGTATGAGCATATTGTTTTCTTCGGCGCGCCTCAGCCCAGCACCTACAAGATCACTGTCGATGAGAGGGAGATGTTTTTCGAAACTCCTCAGGTGAGTCTGGAAACAGACTGTCCTGTCCTTTACACTAGTAATCTAGTGCCTTAAAACGAATAACTGAAGGATTTACTTTTCAAAAGAATTTTCATGGGGGCGGCACGGTGGTGCAGTGGTTAGCACTGTCTCCTCACAGCAAGAAGGTCTTGGGTTCGATCCCCAGGGTGCCTTTCTGTGTGGAGTTTGCATGTTCTCCCCGTGCATGCGTGGGTTTCCTCCGGGTGCTCTGGTTTCC
>JAQQZR010000036.1:27756701-27838319 GCA_030068235.1 Notoglanidium macrostoma | reverse complement strand
GTGTGTGTGTGTGTGTGTGTGTGTGTGTGTGTGTGTGTGTGTGTGTGTGTGTGTGTGTGTGTGTGTGTTTACTAAAAGAATGCATCTTCATTTACAGGAGAACTGAGATGATGGCCAGACATGATGAGATTCGTCAGAAATATGGTAAGCACTTCAGAGTCATGCTTCATGGAATAATCGAAGCGTTAAAAGAATTCTCTTGCTGACGCAAGCATTTAAGCAGTCAGCACTCTGAAATCTGTTGAAGTGAACCTAAAACCATATCCTATCCATTATATAAGTGCATTTTGGGCCATGAAATTTTGGGAGCTACTAGTTTAGTGTCTAAATAATGCATCTTAGCAGGTCTAGAATACCCATAATGCACTTAGCTTGTCCAGAATAAGAAGTAGTGTGATATTCTGGTGCAATTCCAGTGCTATTTTGTCTGCTGTAATGGGTGAATCGCAAAAATTTCATTGTTTTTATTAACACTTTGGACTGTAGGTATGAAGAAAACATTTCTTTAACAGAAACGTGCTTGTGGAAAAGAAAACAGGGATTCATAATGTGACACGGCAACTATTCAGTATGAAATAAAACACTGTGTTATAGGAAAATAATCAACGACCGGGTAGTGTGATGAAGCGGCATGACTGTTACCATGCCTAAGTTAATTATTTCCCTATAACCGGACATCCTGAAGTGTTTTATTCCTTTTATATGAAAGCAATTTGTTAATGATTATAATTTTCAATATTTTGCTAAAGGAGGACACGTCATACTTTTTGTCCATTTATAGTTACATTTATTGTTGTGGACCGTCTGTGAAACAAGTTAGATTTTATGATTAGATGCAGTCAAATTATTTTTGTTATAATATTTCAGGAATGTTATATCTTGGTTACAGGAACATTCCTTGAAGGTTTGTTCAGTTGTCCAATGGTTTGCCAGGAAAATTTGTTTTACATAAATATAACATTGGATTTTGGTTGCATATTTTGGTTTATGGAATGTTCTCCCAATGTTCTCCTAACATTTTTAATGTGGGAACCTTTGGAGAACCTTTTCATTTGGATGTGTTACTGTTCCCCTACTACTAACCTGAAGAGAATGTTCTCTAAATGTTGGCAGAAGGTTTTTGTAAAATCAACCATAGGAGAACCATAATCTAACATTAGTTGAATGTTCTGTGTTTGCTGGGATTCAGATTTCCACTATAAAAGAAAAACTCAAAAAAAGCTGACAGCAAGATATGCTCATGTGTAAATATATCTCTCTCTCACAGGTCTCAGCAGAGGGAGCGCTTATGCCAAGTTTGACAATTCTGCCTAAAGCGAGCCAGTGTTCCACATCTTATCCTCGAGACCTTAAACCTCTCACTGAACTTTTCATGGCTTCTCCTTCGACCTAGTGCTGCACTTTAATGCTATGTGATGATTTTCTTTAACTGACTTTTGATTGCTCAATAGCACAGCTTACTGGACAATGTTAACTTCTGAACTACTTCTAAAAGTTCGCTGCATACAAATTTAGAATTTATTTTTCTAGGTCAAAATAAATTCATGTTTTTAATATAAAAATATGAAGACTGTTATACTGTTGTTATTTGTCTGTTACCTGTAAAAAAAAAAAAAAAAAAAAAGAACAAATAAATTCTTTTTATACAAACATGTTTTGTGTGTTTTTTTTCTCCCATTTTTGACTCTTTGGCCCAACGATTGTAAAATACAGTGGCTCCAAAATTCCTCCGCCATGTCGTCAAATTTGGAGTCAGACTTGCACAATCGAGACGAGAGTCGAAGTTTGGTACACCTACTAATTTGGTAGGCTCGCCTCCTTATCCCTATCCCAAGGTCCAGCACATCACCAAAGCTGTATAAAGATAAAAATGCAGATATCAGCATAGGGAAAAAACCTGAATAAAACACTAAATGGAAAGACAGTTTAGATGAGAAAAGTGATTTGGAAAATAGGCTGTTTTGTCATTCAAGCACATGGAGATGGGTGGGGCTACAAATTATACTGCAGCCAGCCAGCAGGGGCGCTGGACCTGCGATGGCTTTACTTTTTAGAGCGGTTACAGGGCACCCTAAACAATCATGTCCTATCCAGATGAGTTTCTCTAAGAGGTTTAAATATCACATCGTTATAATAATCTGGTTCAAATAATGTAGTAATTTGAATTAAAAAGCTAAGTTGAAAATTAGCATTCCGAGTTTTTTGCAAAACATTTTTTTTACATGTACAAGATAGCTACTCAATTTAAAAATAAAATAAAAATCTACTTCCTCTTAAACACACACCTCCACAAAAAAAGTCCCGCCCACAGAGTTTGATTGACAGGAGTATCTTTGACTATTAAAAATGTAAGTTTCACAAACAGGATTTTGAAGGCTTTTTGTATAGTTGGAGATTAGATAGACCATATTGCTCTAGCTGTTTCAGTATGCCATAATAAGTTATAGTATAACGCCACACTGACTTTTTTTATTTTATTTTAATTTTAACCGACAATCGAACAAAAATAATCACAACTAAACAGATTTTGCATTTAAAATCCAATTCTCATCAATTTCACACCACTCACTCACGAGGGAAATGCACCTGCAAATGCAAACACGTCTAAAACGAGCGTTTGTCAATTAGAATTCAAATTGGATGAGTTTACAGACATCCGGAAACAAAATGAACTCTTGTTCTGGCCTCAGTGTGGGCGGCGCTTGTTACGCGCGCGGCCGGCGAGTTTGGTTTGAATCAGAAAAAAAGCGCGCACTAGTTACGCGCGCTCCCGCGAGGGTCTGTCCACGTGACCCGCCGACGTCCAATCGCGATCGGAGGAGGTAAAGCGTGGCGCGTTCTCGTGACGGTAGGGGAGGACAGGCGTTTGTTGAGAGCGCATCTTGTGTAAATTTATTTAAACAAATCCATATTTTGTGCAAAAAATGTCCGAGGATAAGCCCAAGGTGAGTTCTGCATATTATTAAAAAACTACCTTGAAAGGATTTTGCAGACTTTTTATTTTGTATATATATTTTTGCGCAGCCTCGCTGTAGATGGCAGATTGCGCATTTTGTGCGGGAGAAATGGTCGCCGGCGTGCAATCATTGTATTTCTCATTTCTCCGTTTAATCTGTGTGTGAGTTTTAAAAAAATGACGCCTTGTGAGATGATTCGATGCGATTAAAAAAAAAAAAAAAAAGCTATGATGTTTGGTTCTGGCGCGGTTTTCCTCTCAATCCGACATCTTTCCTTTGCGGGTTTTTTCCTTTGTGAAAGCGAAGTGGCGCTTTTCGGCCACGTTACGCAAGTGGCGTAAAAGATGCCGCAAGCGCTAGAGAGCGAGTAGTTGGCTGCGCGAGAACGACCTGCGAGTCGGCGGATTTATTAAGAATTTACGATTTAACTCCACGTCGAGGGTGTGTTTATTCAGTGTATCGGCTTGATGTCGCTTGAAACCGCATCCACGAACGCGTGTTTGTTTAATAGCGGTCGCTTTTGCTGCGCAAGACGAGGTGCGAAAACGGCGCAGCGTACTCTACGCAAACAGCGCATCGCTTCAGCAACACGACATTATGGAGGTCTAAATGTTTATCGCGACATGTGCTCGGCATGGGTGGTTGTGTTTTTGGGGACTAATTAAAAAATGATTAATATTACCGTAAGCGCTTCCAGCTTCAGGTAACGAGCGTTACTTACGTATCTTACGGAAAAAACGGCATGCACGAAAAAAACAGCACGCGCACCAGTTACCCCCCCCTCACAGAAATCAACTAAATGTTCTTCATTCTGGATGTAAATACAAGATGTTACTTAAACTGTACATCCATGGAAAGCCTGTTTATGAGTATTAGGTCATGATAGGAATTATTTAAGGTTTATAAATGTGTGGTGTGTGTTTTTAGGAGGGAGTGAAGACAGAGAATGACCACATCAACCTGAAGGTGGCTGGACAGGACGGCTCTGTGGTCCAGTTTAAAATAAAGAGGCACACACCGCTCAGCAAGTTAATGAAAGCCTACTGCGAACGACAGGTGAGGGCTTTGCGGTGCTTCTCCTTTAGTTTTTGTGTTCATAGCTGACACAGTTTTAATTTTGCTTCGATACACTTAAATGGTACTGAACCTTTACCCTTTCTTGTCGCCAGAGTTTCTCTGTGCATCGTTCACCTGGAAATGTGGATATAGCATAGCTTAAAAAATGTAAGGCATTTGCACTGTGTAGGCTTTTCTACAGAGAAGATGTGTACTAAAGAGTACAACATCCTGTAGAAGTATCACCTCAGTGGTGAGGAAAAGTACACTTGGTACCCTTTTATCCCCCCTCACAATGTACTCTTCCAGAAGGCTTGAACCTGGTTCAACACTCTAAACATTGCTAGGTTCATTTGGAAACCCCAGCTTTGGGTCTAACATGGACTTAACGCCTGCCTTGTTGTAACCAGTAGGGTGGGTTGGGATTTAATTTCATTTATTCATGTTGAATTGTGGGTAAAATGACTACATTTCCGAGCTACAGATTTCAGTGCTAGCTGAAACAAGTAACCGAGAAAACGTGAGGTAGTTTTTACCTAGCTGGAAGTAACTATAGTTTTTGTAGTAACCCAACATTAGGTAACTAATTGTTAACTGTAAACATAGTTATGTCTTACAGTAATGACAATTTGAGACATTTACATATATCTCCAATTAGCCGACTTCGTTCTCGCAAATAACGTTAGGTAGCGAACTTTTTGTCGGCAGATTAACATGTCGTGCTGTTAAGTCAAGCCACGTGTATGTTGTCTAGTGTTTACAGAAATATCATTTCGAAAGGCTTACTCTTCTTGCAGGTGTAGCCGATGGGTTTTTTATTTATTTATTTATTTTAACCGTCTGACTGTTTCTCGGTTGCTGCTCTGTGGAGAATTCCAGAAATTAACTCTCGATGCGTATACATCCCAAACTCGGCATCAACCCAAAGTGGATCGTGTTGACCTTTTTATCTAATGGATTCCCTGGACCTTGACTTTTAACATCAGGACTGTTTTTTTTGCATTTACTGTTTTTATGCTGTTTCTTGCAGGGATTGTCGATAAGACAGATTAGGTTTAGGTTTGATGGACAGCCGATAAACGAGACGGATACACCAGCACAGGTGAGTTTAAATCCCTCATTTAACCTTGCATTCACACTAGTGAGCAGCGAAGTGGCGTTCGTTTTCTCTATATAGCCCATTTCTGATACAGCCAGACAATGAGGTTGCGATTTTCGGTAATATGACGTGATGACAAATCCAGACGAAGTGACTCTTCAGGTCCCCGTTCACAACTTTGGTTCCTATCTGCAGTTAGTTCCCATTTTACACGAGAAAATTGGTTTCATTTCATCCTGTCGTTTAGAAACTCTTATTGAATGTGAATAGACATTGCAAAGAAAAATAAAGCGTGGAATGATGTGGCTTGCTTTGCTATTCTGCTACCGAAGCTAGCTCAGCCGAGACATGAATGCTTTTCAGACTAAGTAGAGCCTAGGCTAAACATTTTGGCGTGATTTCCCATTGTGACGTGTCACCTGCTTGCGTGAAAGTAGGCAAAGGTTTTTCATGATGATCTTTCTATTAGTTTTATCATATCGATGCTGGTTAGTTATCCTTGAGAAGACGCATTTGTTTGAAGTTTGAACAAATCCCGGTTATCTATGCTAGCCACAGTATTTATTTACTTGGTTTCTGTTTACTTATAAATCTATATTAGAATGCCTCTCCATAACCAAGAGTGAAAATGTCCCCATCTTAACGACTTTGTTTTCTTGTTTGGCAGTTGGAGATGGAAGACGAGGACACTATCGACGTATTTCAACAACAAACAGGCGGCCATCGCTAAAGCCTCTCGTCCACGCAGCGGGGATCTCCCCCGGCTGTTTTATTTGACTCGATCCCCAAAATGTTTAACTGTGCTGTTTATTTACTCCTTTTTGTCGTGTTGGTTTGGATGTCCTCCCTAGTTTTCATAGGGCTGGGCTCACATTCTTTCTTTTTTGCCCTCTCCCAATATTTAAAGATATTTGAGGTAACGTGGCTAAGGGGCGAATCCAAGATGGCTTCCGTAAGGTTCAAAATGGCTGCCGCTGTATGAACAGGAGGCCCATTTCCTTGAGAAAGCCAAGCCCTGAGTTTCCTGTCCTGATAAATAAAACGGTCCATTCCAATCATGGGTATGAAATCTGCCAAATTATGAGGAGATCTGATTTTGTTTATCTTTTTTTTTTTTTTCTTTGTCTTGTGCAGCTTTAATTCTATTTTTAATCCATGTCATGTTTGTTAGCTGAAAGGACGCCCATCCAGCCTTGTTATATGGCCCACTGCAGAGATTAAAGGGAACTTCGGTCTCGTCTCGGACCAAACCCTAAATATGTCCAGGAATAGTCCAGGTTTTTATTATAAATATCCTAAATCCCCATTTTGCTGTCATGTCTCCTTTTTCAAAGGCAACAAGTCGTCACACATTCTGCTCTGTGACAGACGTCTGAAGAGGCGTAGTCTTACTCGTCCCCCATATAGTCTGGCGTCCATAAGGGTTCGGACTGTATCGGCGTCCATGTGGTCTCATTTTTTTCCCTGTACTGATTTGTACATTTATTTGTGGTCCTTTACTACTGTATACAATAAATATAGTTTGGTACTCAGATTTCTTGCCGGTACTTTGTGTCCGTGTCTAAATCTTGTGTGAACACACATTTTCAATACTGGAGCATGTTATTGTCCAAAAAAGTTTAATATTTTACATGTACAGATAAAAAATACATACAAACCATCTTTAGAAGAGCCTTCAATGCATAAGGAAATGTAAAACAGCACATGTATAAATAAATGCAAAGGCACTCGAACTTTCAACTTTGCATAGTGTCATAATATTTTTAAGTAGCTTCTCTATTGAGTTACAGTAACAGAGCGCTGTTGGATATTATGCAAAATTTTACATCTGATGGATTTTATTTTATTTTTTAGAGAAAAGAAAATTGAAGTGCAACATTGTTAAAATTGAAGAAAATCAAGTGTAATGAAATGTAGCCCATTTTCTCAATCACTACTATGTGTAGTCATTAAATAGTGTCAAGGTATGGATTTGCGGTACTTGTTCCTTTTTTTTTTTTTTTTTTATTAAAAAAAAAAAAAAAAAAGTTCTTTTGAGAAATCATCATTGAACCTTTTATGTGTTTACTTTGCTAGAAATAAACAGACACCGCAACATAGTTGGACTTCCAGACCGTGTTCCTCCTAGACACCCTCATAAAAACACCGAAATGGCTTCCGAGTGGGAGAGTCTCAATATAGAGCCACTTTGGAGAGCATTTCCTGCGGATGGAGTGTTCGCAGACCTGTCAGTAAACCTGTTTCCCCCAAGCTTCTACATCGAAGCACTGTGCAGGCCTGGTGATCTGTATGTTCCCTTCATTAAGTGTAGGAGTGCTTTGCTTCATTCACATTCTTGATGTATTGGAAATCTTTAAGTGAACAGCTAGAACCAGACACAGTGATACTTGTCTCTTGTCATGTACAGTTATTTACACATTATTTCCTCCAGCTCATACGCTGAGATGAATCAAGCAAAGAATTGACAGATCTTCCAGTTCCAAAGAATACTACATACAGTTCTGGTGCCCTTGAGCATGTTGACCTGAGTATATAAGTTTTCAGCTTAGCTTCATTGAATAATACACGACTGTGCCTTTGTAAAAACAAAACATGCTTGGGATTTCTGGAAATCATTACCCTTCCTATTTACTGCAGCACCATGTTGCTTTTATTAGCTTTTCTTTCTTTCTGTATTATGACACTGGCCAGCAGGGGGATGCCTCTCGGTGAGACTGATGCTTGAAGTCCACCACAAGGTTGCGCCAGAAGGCTACAAAACCAGTTCAGAGCGCAGCTCCAGAGCACACGTTTATACCAACCCAGCTTCTCTGCACATCCGATAAAACTGGCCTCTCTGTGCAATCAGGTTAGCGGGGGAGTCCATCTCCATTATGTACCCTTTGTCCATTACAAGAACCCTGCAAAGGAGCAATACATCATTAATTCCTGGTTTTGCATTGTGAAACAGTTACATTGCTACAACCTACATACTGTGAACACTTACTTGGTGTAGTCCATGATGGTGTTGAGTCTGTGTGCAATGGTGAGAACCGTGCAGTCCTCAAACTGGCTACGGATGGTGGACTGGATTAGCGTGTCCGTTTCCAGGTCCACTGCGGCCGTGGCTTCGTCCAGAACCAGGATCTTTGTCTTCCGGAGGAGAGCCCTCGCCAAACATACTAGCTGCCTCTGGCCGAGACTGTAGGACAAGAAAATAGTGATCCTCTAAAAATCATGTATCCACCAACAGCCATTAGCGACGTAGATACATTAGCAATATGGAATGTAAAAAGACTAAAGAATAGAATCGTAGCCGTTTAGCATAATTTAATTGTTGATAAGATCACGTTCCCACCTAAGGTTTTCTCCTCCTTCTGAACACTCGTAATTAAGTTTATCAGGCAGCCCAGAGACAAAGTGTTTCAGATGTGCCAGTTCCAAGGCACTCCACACTTCCTCATCGGAGTAGGTGTCGAATGGATCCAGATTCATACGCAAGGATCCGGAAAACAGCACTGGGTCCTGTAAAAACGTGAGAGAACCAGATCAAAGTTTTTAGGAGCCTTTCGGATAGAACGCTAACTGCTAAAGCTGATTTCGTATATATCAATTTTTTTTTTTTTTTTTTTTAAATGCACAAGACCTGTGGAATGATAGTGATGCGGGATCTCAGATCATGAAGTCCAAGCTTGGCTATGTTCACCCCATCTATGTAAATCTCTCCTTTCGCTGCCTCCAAGATGCGGAAAATTCCCAGGGCCAACGATGACTTCCCTGCACCGGTCCTTCCTACAATTCCGATCTAAAAGCATGACAGTGCAATTTAACGATTAACAAAATTGACACGCTTACAGCACTGAGGCATTAAACTGAACAGTACTTTGGTAGGCATGATGAAATAGCAGTCCTTCTTTTTACCTTCTCTCTTTCTTGGATATGTAGTGAGATCCCTTTCAAAGCAAACTCAAGACCTTTACGGTACTGCAGCCCATAATCCTGGAACTCGATGGTTCCTGTTTGAGGCCAAGCAAGTGGTAGAGAAATCTCTTCCGAGCTCCATGCAGCCTGCATAAAAGAAAATATACTGTGTTTTTCTCCCGAATTTATGGACAAATATGACTCAAAAACCTGATTTGGTTCGAGAATTCTGCATGAAGAAGATTCAGAATTGAGAATTCATTTGCCCTTTGATATAAAATCGTGTAACTATATTCACAAAGGAGCTGGCCCACATTGTTCACTCTTTACTCACCTCTTTGGGTGTGTCCGCATACTCTTTCACTCTCTCGACTGACACTATGTTGTTCTCCACATCGGTCCATGACCGCACAATCCAACTGAGGATGCCTGTCACCTGAAACATAAACATATAAAGCTTAGTTGAAACCCATGCCGAAGTTTGGGATCTGGATAAGCCTGGACCGAAGCTTTCGGTTTTGTTGTCATGTCCATAAACCCACAAATGAAGACATATACACTCATGTGGTGCTTTTGCAAGATGGTAGGATTCGCTTTGAGGTTAGACACCATATAAGACAAAACATTGCAAAAGTAGAAAGAAGATATGAAAGAAGTGTACAGTGACAGCTTCAGGAGATCATGTGCAATTTTTGCATGGTTGGGATTGCAAACATTCAGTAATTACTCTCACCTGGAGGGAGTGAGACACCACCAGTCCGACAATCCCAGGACTCAGCGTGTCTTTGCCCATCACAGAAAGAATGGCAGCGGCGAGAACAACACCATTACCCAGGAACTCCAGGTTCACGGCCAGCCACCTTCAGAGGAGCAAATAAACAATTATGGACTTCACAGATCCCACAGGGCTTTTTTTTTTACCAGCCTGCTTTGAAAGGAAGTGACGTTAACAGCTGTGATGTTTGCAAAGAAATGGCATAAAAATCCCAGTCTGTTAATACTGTTGACCTATGCCTATGCTTTCAGAAGGCCACTTTGCTATTCCATACTGTTACCTTGGCATTTCTTAACATCACTGACACTTCAGAATGTCATGCTGCTAGTGAGAGCAAGAGCACACAATAGGAAGGAAATGTGTATAGCATTTATCTATATCACTCTGGAGGAAATAGATGCATTTGACACAGGATGCAGTCCAAGGATAACATTTCAGGGTCAAGAATCCTGCTCAGAGGCTTAACATTGGTTTGTTCGCAGTCCTTGGATTTGAACTGGATTTGAACCTTCCAAATCGTAGTTAACCACTAATTTGTATCCAAAGACATTTTTTGTAACCAAAGTGTGGCAGAATCCATTCCAAGAATATGTACATCAGAGCTGCTGAAGGTTAATGGCTTTGTTAAAGAGCCCAACACTGGAAACTCTAAGGTTGTTTTCACACTTGTGGGTTTTTGTGGACTCTGGGCCTTTTGCTCCGAGAGTTCATTACATATGGTGAAGTGTGAAAGCTGTGTTCAAGCCTGGGAACAGTCCAGAGAACCAATCCCTGGTCCTCAAATGGTGGTCTGCAGCTTTGACTGAATCATGGTGAAGTGTGCAAAAGGTAAAGAAGCTATCTGCTTTCAGCACTGCATGCCCAGTAAACATGATCAGTTCTACTTGCCATGTTATTTCTTGTTTCTACTTTCAAGATCCCAGTGAAAGGGTGTTTGTCCTTAAAGGAGGAGATGGCACCCAGATATTGGTACCAAAGGAAAATCATTAAAAACAAACCCAGCAAAGAGATGAACGTTGTGCCTACCATTTTGCAAATCTGCATGGACAAATATGATGTATGGAATGGAATGCAATTATGAGCACCTCCCCCAAATGAGCTCAAAATTGGTCCTGGGTGCAGCTCATGTATTTGGGCCAAGGGTGAAAACGCCTTAAGAATTGAACCTTTATAACCTTCTGATGATTACACTTGAACTTTACCCACTGAGCAATCTCTAACCATCAAGTAAGGGCAAATCAATGCCTGAACTCAATATTTACAGATATCCACCCTTGTGATAATATTTTCCCAGAAGCCAAATTGTTAAATGCCTGGTTATGTAAGGAACCACCTTTGTACAGCAGGGTGTCTTACCTGGTTGCCACAAATCGGGGGAAGTAGGCAGTTTGGTTGTGATCCACCCTCTGATTGGCCTTCAGAATGAAGCGTGATTGCTCACCAAAGGCCCGGATCACACTGGCACCTTGCACTGTCTCGTTAAAGTGGGTGTAGATGGGAGAGCGGCTCACAGACTCTAAACGCCTAAGCTGGCATGATGTGGCCACGTAGAAACTCTTCAGTGAGCAAGCGAGAGAGATAAAGTCAAAATTCAGTCAAAGGAATCATACATTAAGCATGGTTAAAAAGTTCATTCTGAACAGCACAATCTGTTTTTGTTTACCTGCACAAAGGCATAGAGCAGTGCCAGAGGAAGAATGATGACTGCAGCGAAAGGTGTGGCAAGCAGCACTATGATGCCCACCTCCATCAGCTTGAAGACATAGCCCAACATCATCTTAAGGCCATCAGGTATCATGCAGTCGATGGCATCGATTTCCTTGGCAAAGCGATTTAGCAGATTGCCGCTGGGAGTGGACTCAAAGAAGGACATGGGTGAGTGGAGCACGTTCTTCAGCAGGTCTAGGTGCAACTGGCGAGAAGCAATGATTCCCCCGATCGAAATGGCCACTGTGGTGCCAAAAATGGCGATGCCTGAAATAAAAATAGTGGGTTTTTTGACACGGCAAGACATGAAGGATACTGTATTGGAAGAATTGATTTGTGGGTCAGTGAAATAAGCTCAAGCTGATAGTACAGTTGAATAAAGATATTTTTGGTTCAGGCTGCTTTTTACCAGCAAGTCAAGACAGCTGGACTTCTCAAAAAGTTTCATCACTCATCTGAATATTTCACTCATGTTTTACCACTCATCTGAATACTAATAAAGCCCACTGGTTGACTGATTACTGGTAGTTATAAATTTGGAATTGTTCATAGGACTGGACTGGGCAGGATCCACTCATCAATTACCTTGTGCAAACCCGAGAGCTCCGTAGACTCCCAGTTTCATGTCAGTGTTGAGCTGTGTACCATTGATAATGGGCTCATCAGCCCACATGCTAAGCCAGTAGTTGTATGCCAGAGAAGCGCCCTGCTGGAAGGTGTACAGGAAGAGAATGGGCACTATCAGGGCCAAACCAATGGTGCGGAAGTACTCGACGTACATCTCCAGTTTCACCTGGAAAGGCAGATGGAGACAGAACTCTGAGCAACACCCATAAAATCAGATGGAATACAGCAAAACGGCATTGTTTGCTGGTTAAACTGCTGAAAGCTTTTAGTCTTTATTGTAATTTTATATGAAAAACTCACCCTGCCTATCCTAGCCTTGTCCACTTCAGTCAGTTTCCCCAGGTCTTCTGGAATTTGTTCCTGCTCAATATCAGGGTCCACACTCTGAATAGTGACACTGTTTGTGTCACCCCTGAGGCAAAGAGAAGGCGGGTTAGTGAATGCAAATTGTTCTGTCATGGACGAACACATGGCAATGATCTTAAATAATTCTAGTTATTAGAACCAGATCCAGTTTTCACCTAATGAATCCAAATAAATATTTTTCACTGAGATATTAATGCAGCGGTGTCCAGTTTTATCTGCAATGTTCCACTGTGGCTGCATTTTTCATTCTAACCAACCTGATTCCTTCTGTTAATCAGGTAATATTGGTCTTTAATTTACCATTAGGTGCGGCACCTGCTTGGTTGGAATGAAAAACCTGCAGCCCTTTGGTGATAAGATTGGGTGCCCCTGTAATGGAATTTCTTTTGGTGTACTCACCCAATAAGTTGCTCCTGAGAAAGATCCCTAGAGAAAGGCATAAAATCTGTTACGCTGAGTCTTGAGCAGGACTTTCTGGAGCCTGAAACAAAAACACAAATTTTCATTTGACATCAGAATGAATAGCTGAGTGATTTGACTAGGGGTTAATAAGACCGTCCAATAGGGATGCATCAATACTATTTTACTATGACTCAATACCAATATTGTATTTGATTGAACCCTACTGTCTAAACAGGACAAGATATTTTTGCTTAAAAAAAGATAGTATTCTGTACATGTTAAAAGTGTTTGATGTACCTCTCTGTGTGGAGCACTCCTTCCTCTCAGAGCTGGCGAAAGTGTGGATGAACTCTGCGAAGGCACCATTACGATTCAGCAGCTCTTGGTAGGAGCCGCTCTCCGTGATCTCTCCCTCGACCAGCACCAGGATCAGATCGGCCTGGGGCAGGAAGCTTGTCCCGTGGGTCACCAGGATGCGAGTCTGCCAGAAGCAGAACAATGTAAACCTTCACAGAAAACTGTACTGCCAGCCAAGTGTTCATGGATCATTTTAGAAGTGTGTTTGGGCATTTTTTGCCTACAGTGTGTTATGTCTAACTTCATGCCAAATCCAATGCATGCGAAAAGCTCAAACACTAGTACATGTTTGCTCACATATAGTTGTCACATTCATTGATGTTAGAAATAGTGTTATTTCAATTCGCTCTTTGCTCTGTTAAAGAAAGAGCCTTCATTCACCTTGTCTCTCAGCACACCCTTGGGCCCGATGACCTTATCAAAGATGTGCTGACCCACATGGGCATCCACAGCAGAGAGAGGATCATCCAGCAAATAGATATCAGCTTTCCTGTAGACGGCACGAGCCAGACTCACCCTCTGCTTCTGACCTCCGGACAGGTTCAAACCCTGTGAACAATTTAGGAATTTTAGAACATACTTGCAAAAAAATTGTTGTGAAGTAACTACATTTTGGAAGAAGGATGACACATTATTCATAGTTTAATTCCTATAAATTCCCAACTCTCTTTCTCCATTTGTGACGACGTTTCCCCAATATTCACCACCTTCTACCCAAGAGTCTTCCATGGACAGACCTGATTATAAAGTGCAAAGCAGAAGCCCCAGAGAAACCCAAGTTCTCAGAGTTCTCCTCACACTTTACGGTTCCACAATCACTCAGAAGGTTTAGTTGAGGGGGTGTTCTGCACCTGCAAACTGAGTACTTCACTAGAGGTAGCTAGATTTTCATCTGGAACTATAATATCTTGGAGGTCAAATTATAGGATCTGTGTTCTAAAAAGTAAAACTGTTAGCAGAAAGGCACTCTTAGAAGCAATAGGGTTTCTCAAGGCTTCTTTGGATGTGTAAACAGTTTAAACCAAACTGTAACCCTTAATGGTTCTTTGGTTTAGTTCTTTGCAGAACCTGCAAATAGGATTTCAAGTGGAAATCTTTTACTTGAAAACACTGAACTATCCACAGAACCCTTGAGAAACCCTCAGTGAGTTTAAAAGTTTTCTTCTATGAATTTATGAGCACCTTTTCGCCGATCTCAGTGGCGTCTCCTGCTGGCAGGATGTCGAGGTCGGGCAGCAGCGCGCAGGCCTCCACCACACGCTGGTACCAGGTCTTCTTCTTCTCCTTACCAAACAGGATGTTGTCCTGCAGTGTAGCATTTTGAATCCAGGCCTGCTGAGGGACGTAAGCCACCGATCCCTAAAACAAAACATTAGCAGAGTCCACATAAAGACTCCAAGACATAAACAGAACTATAAAAACTTTAACATATTTTATAATTCATCTATTGTTACCTTGACAGAAACACTACCGCTTCTTCTCTCTGTCTCTCCGAGCATAGCAGAGAGCAAGGACGACTTCCCGCTGCCAACATGTCCAACAACTGCAACCAATGCGCCACGAGAAACTCTCACACTGATCCTACAAATACCACACGTATATTTACACACTGCTGCTAATTACAATTGGATAATTTATTCATTAAACTTATACCACAGCACTATGACAACATCTCTGACAGTAGTTCCAGCTGCAAGGCAAATCCGTTTGTATCAATGCCGCTGTTCTAGAGATGTGTATGGAAGAGAATGTGTAAGGAGACATTTAACATTTTAGGAAGGCGTCTCCAATGTTTGAAGGAGTTTTATAACAGTCAAAGGTAAAGCTGTATCTTTTCCGACACAGGAAAGTCTTCAGGACTGAAGGCTTTGTGGTTTCTCAGACACATTTATTTTGTCTTATTCGCTTCAAGATAGAGAGAAAATAGAGGCGGGTAACGGAACACACGTTTACGGATGCTATGATGTAAGACATAACATGAACAAGTATCAGGATGTGATGAACTAGTATGTGGATGTGCCACAACATAAACAGACAAAAAGTATCGTGTGGCATTTTTTAATATATATTGTAATTTTTTAGCAAATAGCTGTGGTATAAGAGGAATGAAACACTTCAGGACATGCTGTTATTGGAAAATAATCAACTTCTGGATGGTAAAAGTAACTCCATATTATTGATTATTTCCGTCAACATTATGCCGCTGAATGTTTTATTCTTTACATAATCCAGTCATTGTACCTTTTCAGACAAGGAGGACCGTCTTTAGACCAACTGAAAGTTCCGTTCTCGACCACGACACCTTCTTCGTCTGAGTGAAAAAACAGAGAGAGAAAGAAATTAAGGGAAACATGAACAAGTCCTCTATAATACACCGTCTGGTGTTTACACAGTGACAGCGCCCCATACGTGCACATGGCATTCATAACAATACTGTTCTTGCGTATGGGAAACATTAAGGTGAGAGCAGAGGACTGTCTGTGAAAGTAAACTTCCTTTTTGGCAGCTCACGGAATCAAAGCCTCTGCTTAATTATGCAGAGTCTAATTAGGATCATCTTCAAAATAGCAGTTTTCACAAGCTGTCTGCAAATGCGCTGACAGTTTGCTGGGCCAAAATGTGTTTATGTTTCACGAAAATAGATGGCTGTGTTGAAACCACAGTCTAGCATGGTCTGCTGCACTGCGTCTCTAATTGCTCTCTCTCTCTCTCTTTCTCGCTCACTCACAAAAGGAACAGGAAGTGGAGCAATGCTGCCACACAGCCATGGAATTCAGCAGCTGTTGACAAATTAACATCAATCTGTTGCCTGTTCGTTCAGAATTTTATCTGACAAGCTAAAAGCGTTGTGCGTATTATAGCAGCATATATAACTATAAGTACGAATTTGTTCAACGCACCTGACTTAAAAGCATCTCTAGACACGTTGTCTGGTTTTAGCTCTTCTTGACACAAATATTTCCCCAAACGCTTGAGTGAGACAACAGCCTGCGATATAAAAGACACATCAGAAGATAAAGGTCTGATATAAAATGTGTGAAGTAGAAGATCCAGACACTTTTATTGGTAGAGACGGTGGTACCTGCATGGTGGTGCTCATGGCAAAAGGAAGCTGGCTCAGAGGAGTCTTTAGGATGTTGATGAGTGCCATGGAGACGAAAATCTTCTGAGCGTCCAAGACATTTTTGTCATCTATGAGTACGTACACGCCAAACATGGCAAAGGCGATCTGAGCATGGAGGGGAAAAAACGTTTGGTTATATTGTATTGCTAAATTTCAGAGTGATATCTGCAAAATGGTCAATGCTATAGTCATTATTTCTGCTACACACCAGGAAGGATGAAGAGTTGAAGGATGCGATGGAGATGGAGTATAGGATTTGGGACTTCTTCAAGGCTCTGAGCTCTTTTTCTCTGTAACCCAAGACCTGCTCGAGGAAAGCCTTTTCCCAGGCATAGAACTTCAGGATCTTTATGCCGTTCAGGATTTCGTTCATGAGCTTGATTCGGCCATCCATGAACTTCATCTGGATCTCCTGTAATTCCAAAAATGAAATTTGGAGACTCAGGATGGTTGGAGATTACAGGGCTAAAATAATGTTGTGGTAGCAGTCTTAGACATTATAGAGTAGGTCAGCAAGTAAATGGTGTCCAAGTGAGTAGGAATGATGGTAATGATGAATATGGGGAAAAAAGTTCCGGTCTGTTTAAATATCTAAATGTTCACCAGTTAATCACAGAAAGTCTTGCTTTTGGTTTCACCACATTCCCCGGTTTTTATATAAATACAGTATATATGTCAATTATCACAAGCGAACCTGCATTTATGACGTGATATTTCTAGAAAACTGGGTCAGCCAATGTCTCGCAACTCAGAAGATCCAGACATGGACACGGGCGAGAGTTACGACCAAAGTTCTACGACTTCAACTTTTGTCCAAGGGTGCAAGCATCTGCTTTTTTCAAAAGGAGGAATAAAACATTGCCACTTGTTGCACTGTGGTTGTCTCCCATCTAAGGAGATGTAGAGACATCAAAGGAATGAGGAGCTTGAATCCAAGCCACACACCCACACTCTGCTCTGTGCTTGCTGTGCTATCTGAACCAGCTGTGGAGCTTTAACACTGACCCTTTGTTTGGTCTGGGATTATGGTTTGGAGATGTGAAATTAGTTCAAATAAGTGCACACTTTGCTTTGTATTTCATTCACCTGAATGCAGCTGGTCCCAGAAGGCAGATCCCGGTACCAAAAGTGTCTAATTTATTACAGTTTTTGGCACAGATTCTAGCGGACAACAGCTTGAGGCAAAACTGGCTATTGCTGACCGCATGATACTGAAGTTATATAAACATTTAACTAGTTTAAATATCCTGCGACCGCAGTGCTTCCTTTTTTGACCTGTTTACCCAAAAGGCTTTATTTAATTCGTCCGTCTCTGCTACAGCACCTGCAGTTTGCTTCTCTTCTTGGCGATGAATCCGTTCAGAGGGAAGATGAGAAAGACCGTGGTGATGCCAGCCAGAGCAGATGGTCCCAGGTGCTGATACAGGAACAGTGCAAGACATTAAGCGTCACGATTACAAATCTAGGTCAAAAATGAGAACACACTTGTGGTGAAAATAAAAACCTCTTGAGAAGCTCACCTGCCAGAGAAAGAAGAGGCAGAGGGCGATCTCGATGGGAGCGAGCCACACGGCATTGAAGTACACGACAAAATCCATGAGCTTTTGGGTGTCAGCTGAGACCAGATTCACAATTTCTCCTACCGTGCATGTCCGCCGCGCCGCACTGTTTATCACCAGAGACTACAGAGACACAGACAGACGGAAAAGCAATCGGTCAGGAAGTCTGATGTGACATTGGTCGGAATTCTATCATATTGTGACCTTAGTATTAATATGCTTGTTCTGAAATGTTAATGTTTTTTATAGTAGCAACTTCAACAACAATTACGGCTGGCGCTTCACATAATCTTAACCAATGAACTGATTTTAATAAATGTGTTGTTATTTATGGAAGGAGTCTCAGGTGTCAGCGCTTTGTAATGGTCAGTAGGTTTTCCACCACTGGAAGGCCTTCAGGATCGAGGACTGTTTGGATGACGGTTTGTAACGGAGGACAGTAACATGGCAAATGTTGTAGTGAGGGAACGTCCCTTTAACCTTTACAGAGGTTAAAACATAATTGATAACAGAAACTAACTTGTCTCCATACCATCAAACACAACTATAAATGGTTAAACGCATAACTGTTATTCATTGTAAATCACTGTGATATAAGAGGAATAAAACACTTTTTGTTTGATTTGTTATTATGGGAAAATATTCCACTTCAGGTTGGCTTCACACTGGGCCTTGTCAGGGGTTGTTTTTCTATAACAGTATATTTAATTCTATACCTATCTGTCTAATTCTCCCAGATGCTGTACTGTATGCTGTGTAGTTAAATCTCAGTCACTGAAATTGTTAACTAAGTTTAAGATGTTAAATTACCAGGGAAGATTTTGTCAAAAATGGCTGCTCTACAAATTGCACCAGCTATTTTCAGTACGACAAACTGCTTTCTAATTCAGCTTAGGTGTAAACTTAGGGTATGTGTTTATGGTGTCTGGCTTAAAAAAATCAGCGTTGCTAAAGAAGCTTTTACCTTCCTGTAGACGAGACCCATGACGGCCGTCTTGACTCTCATGCCCACGGTGAAGCAGGAGTACATGTACTGGTGGTTAAACAGGGACTGCAGGCAGGAGAGGAGGAACATGAGCGTGGCGTAGAAATATCCTTTCCACAGTGGAGCATCCTCCTCCCTCATAAAGCCCAACAGCATACTGAGAGGATAAAGACACATGTTAGGGGATTAAATATGAGACACATGTGCTCTATTAAATTCAAAGGGGGTCATTTTCATGAATTAGAAAAACAAACAAATATTCAGTAGGCAAATCTACTCATTATGAAGTTAAATATGATATGATATGATATGATGCATTTTGCAGTGTTTGGGATTAAGCTGACCCACACAGCTTATTTCTGGTAATAATACTAACCCTGTAACATAGATTTCATTTTCAAATATGTATGTTTTTTCATCATTTAACACAACTGTTCTATATAGATTATACTGTACATCTGATCATTATAGCAAAATTCAGCTAAGTTTAAAGTCCTACCAAATTTAGTATCCATACCAGAAAAAGGAGCCGAATGGATTTCTATTTCACTCTGATGTCGAAATTGAGATAAAGAAGGAAAATGTGAAAGATCTAGCAACCAAATCATTAGCTAAATTAAGCCTTTAGGACAGAACCTCTTCTTGAAAACAACAGTGTTGTTCATGAGATTAATGTTCAATAATTAATCTAACAAATCTCAAATGATACAGTATTAAAGATGCCACAAAAGGGCTTCCTGACCACAATTAAACCCCTGAATGAGCAAGATTGATTGAATATTTATCTTTGACCCTAAGAAATCGAAACATTTAAGGACACTTTGAGCAAAGATATCAGCTTTCCATCTGTTCATCAAAAATGAAGAACAGCAGGATGGTTGTTGACGTGTCGGGAAAGGAAAAAACCAGACAAAGCTTATCTTAGGCCGAGAAAAGTTCAGACCAGGTGAAAAAGTTCAGGAATCTACATCAAGAAAGCAACAGTGTGTGAAAAGTGTTTGGTTAATTACTCTACTCCCAGCATGAGCTTCACTGAGTTGAGAGGTAATGCAACACAGTTCATTAACGACAATGCATGCTTAGGAACTTAACATTCCTTGCCATCAGCTGGTTCTGTCTACATTCCAGACATAATCACTTTAGGTCTTTAATGTGAAGTAAAAAGGGCAACGTTTACTGCCGTAGTTTGCTGGTGGTTGTCTCGTACTTCTGGTCGGCTGGCTGACTCTCCTGCCATGGCCGCTTTTTCACCACAACCTCAGTAGTTCCGCTTCAGTTTCACTGGAGCAGACGTGTCCACACCGGGCACAGGGCTGTGGTGACTGGTTCTGACCAGCGTTCAGACTCTAAGCCATAATTGCACCTCTGTGGTCATAAACAACCCAAACTCTCCCTCGCTAGGCTGACATTGACTGGCCAAGCACCTGCTACAAACTGTGACTTCCTGTTTTTCTGAGATATCATGAACCGTACAATGGACACCGAAAAACATTTAGAAATGTGCCCTTGAACCATCAGGAGACAGTCTATTTCTGAGTCTGTGTTTATTTAATGAGAAAAATTCTCATAAACTTGCTTCCACATGCCAAGAACGTATAAAGAACCAGACTGGACCAGACTGTGTCTCTTGGTTTGATTTATGTCCTGCGTGCTTACCTGAGGACTTGTGGAATGGCAAACATGAATGCATCATGGACCACGAGGCACAGCGTTCCAGACAGGAAGTAGGGCCCGAAGTTGCGAGCGAGCGTCCGTAAAAGGCAGAAGCCTGAGCTTTGTTCCTTCTGCAGCTTCCTCAGGAGCTGGGCCTGATCTGGCAAGCGGGTTCCCAACACCACACTGCTGCTGAGCTGCTTCTCTTGCCTAGTGATGAGACAAAAAAACATTAATAATGATGAGAGTTTGACCAGCTCATGTAGATCTTTGCTTGTTTAAAAAAAAATTTTAGTCATCCTAAGGAAAAGCCTTTAGCATACGCAAAGCTCTGCAACTTTTAAGTTCTTAATTAAAAACAGGTTTCGCTTGGCTTTCTACAGGTCGTAAAAAATAATTGACCTCTTGCATATGAAGCTTTTGAAGAAGATCCAATTGACTGAACTCTACAATGTATCTTCAAAGTGGAAATGAATTAACAAGCCGGCACTCGTGTTGATTGTATCTGTGCTGCGGTTTGATCCATTTACAGCTGCTGGTGTGAGCATCGTTCAGACAGAGATTTGATTGCCCTGATTATATCCAAAAACAAAACAACAAAATGAACCACAACACTTCAGTTCACACTTGAACCGGATTAGGCACAGTGCCTAAATGGATTTTAGCTACAACAAGCAGCAGTGTGTCTTCTCGTGGTGGTTCAATCTTAGCACACTGATAAGAAATACATTAAATATCATTAAATATTTATCTTATTAAGCAGTCATCACCTAGAAACCCTGTACTAATCCTAATTTGTTGAGGAAATCTCTCTACTGGGACTGAATGGGAATGTGAGTATGGATATAGATGGGATTATAGACAAAGTTCATACTGCTGCAGTTTGGTGCGTTCCGTGCTCCATTCCTCTTCCAGATCCGTGAGGATTTTACGTGAGGTGTCCTCCTCACGCAAGCACCACAGATCTTCCGCCTGTAGAGGTGTGCGATACCCTTTAACAACCAACCTACAGAAACAAAAACACACACACACACAGTCAAACACACTTGCACATGCACAAAGATGCTTACATGTCCGTTACAGTGCAAAGGGTGCTCCTGTTGTGCTCCTATTGTGCAATTTATCCACCGAGATTCCAAGACGTTAAAGAATGTGACTGGATCCTGCATCTAGACAAAAAACCTCCGTAGATAAGGCAGAAAAATACTAATAAAACACAATGCTAGGAGTGCTGTTGTAGGAAACTAATCACCATTAGAGAGGCGAGTGATGAGGCCAGATGTTACTACCCTAAAGTTGATTATTTTCCAGTAGCAGCATGTTCTAAAGTGTTTTAATCCTTTTATACCACAGCAATCTGCCAATGATTGGAATTTTTTATTTATTACAGAATGTGATACATTTTTATCCATTTATTTCTACATTTTATGTTTTGGAATGTCTGCAAAACAAGCACTGGCTTCGCAGCAGCTATAAACAGTCATTCCCTCATTAGTCTCTCTTTTTCCTTTCTCTCTCTTTAAAGGAAGAAACCTCTGACTGTTGCAAAGTGCTGACTCCGGAGACTCCTTCTACAAACACTAAATAAATCAATAAATAATTTCCTCACTGAAAAATGCAAGTTGTTGCTAACGTATCGGAAAGAGCGCACTAATATAAACCGGCGATTTTATACATGCACAGCTGCAGTTATGGGAAATTAATCGGCACCTTCTGAGCAATCAGAATCGCTCTTGCTTTAAATGGCTAAAAAATCCAAAACACACAAGTTAGGATGAGGTTGTCTTGCTTACCCGCTGAACCACCAGAAGAGCATCTTTGACAAAAATGATGCATCCTGTACAGGGCACGCATTCTGAAATAAAAACAAATGACCAGGTTTTTATAAGTTGAACTATTTGTTATTATTGGTATACTGTACGTTGTAGATGTATTGTGGTTTATACTATCAATTATTATAGTTTAGATAAATAATAAAGATCTGTTATTAAAGCATTTTTAGAGCATACTGGTTTTACAGTATTGCTTTCTTGGACAGCGAGTTTGGGTAAGCAGAAAAAAAAGCATCTGGCCACAGTGTGCTGAGTGTAAACAGAAAATCAGTGAGAGTGTCTGTGTGAGTAAGTGACAGAGTGTGCGTGTGTGTGTGTGTGTGAGATCTGTGAGACTGGCATAAGCCAAGTTACTACACATTTCCACCCACAGCTGACCTCAGCTCTGCCCCTGTCCCTGTCCACCCAAACACTGGCATGAACACACACACGTACACGTTTCTTCACCGGAGGTCTCACTCAATGGCATGCTGTGAATAACTCAGGAAGTGACTGAGCCAGGAGAGGAGCATGGGGTGTGGCACCCATGTCTGTGGCTTCAATTTCATTCCACACACATACAAAAGCAGGGCACTTTTATTGCCCACGATCTCATCATTCTCATCGTTCAGATTCCTGAGGCCTGAAGACGTGAAATAGACGTAAACAGATATTAGTGAGGCCTAGTTGTTTTTTTTTTAATGTTTCTTATCAGAGAGGTAAAAATACATGTACTGTGGTCATGCAGACGGCATCTAAGCTAATATTAAGGGAAAAAAAGACCAATATTGGTCTAAATTAAAGCCGTTTTTTTATGGTTCCAATTTATTCTTTAAGATTTTTTTGTATTGTCTGTGCGGCCTCGCATGTATTTTTTTCATAGTAAACACCAAGATATTGGGTTCTCTGAGCCACAGTCTCGAGCTAAAATGGGCAGATATCATTATCAAGGCAGGAGGGCCTGGTTCCTGAAGATGACTCACCAGTTAACCATTCTTCAAAACATCTCCTTGAAGCAATCATGAGCTCTCCCTAATCACAAGGCACAAGGCAGATCACTTACGAGGCACGTGTCCTCCGCTGGTGGGGTGTGCTCTTATATTCCGTACATACATTTGACTAAATGACATGTTGGCTCACTGAGCCTTTCTGTTTCATTTCGTCTTGTACGTTCTTACCTGGAGGATAGCTTTGCCTGGAGCAGCCTGATCTGCGAAACAGCTGAGGAAGAGCTGCGCCAGTTGGAGGGCGAAGTACGAGAAAAAGGCCAAGTAGTGCACGATGTCAGGAGTCAGACCCTGAAAGAAAAACAGAATTCCGGGAGGAGTCAGAGAGATGGAGACAGACCAAGATATTGTACTCTATGACCGTGCATCACAAATCGAGACCCATAATAGTGGCTTCCCATCATTTCTTTCCCGTCCTGTAGCCACAGACTTCCCAAGACACATTTTTTATGGTCTACAAAGACATCTAAACAATCAAACCTCATTCCAATACATAATACGTGCCATTTTATGGTATACTAACCATGAATTCATACATATTTATGAAGTTCAAAAACTAGGGCTGAAATAAACTGAAGCTTGTTGAAAACTCTGAGCAATGCAGCGTACAGAACTGTTGTATTCTTGATTGGTCAGAAGGTGTTGATTAGTTTTCTATAACAACAGCATGGAGAGGAGATCTGGCTGCACGTTTATATTAATGCTCTCATCGTTTCCTGTTTTCATAAGTTTGACATGTATGAAAGATGTCTCCGGTGTCAGCGTTCTATAGCAGTCGGAGGTAAGTTCACGGCACACTATTTTTTGTCTTATTAGTTTAAAAGAGGCTGGCGAGAGAAGGCGGGGAGGAAGGCACGTGTTAATTTGTTTCGTGTGAAGTTCCAGAATGTTCGATGTAATGTCACAGAAGGAAAAAATGGACTGGGACTTACACAAGCGTATACGTCAAAAACAGGTATTCAGAATTAAATCAATCAAAAATAAATCTTTAGTAACTCGGTAGAAAGACAACTCTCCGGCGTCTCTCAGGCTACATGCGAGACGTGTTCTGAGCTAGTTCTTGACAATTTTTCCCCACAGTAACCCTAAATGGATTAAAAAGTACAACCTGAGGTTCTTTAATAAATCAAATAATTGTAATAGTTACGAACGAAACACTTTTGGACATGCTGTTACAGGAAAATAAACAACTTCAGCACGGCAGCTATAACGCCGCTTCATCACAACACCATGCTGTTGCTTATTTTCCCAAAAAAGTTTTATTCCCTACTTGCATAAGGCACACTGTTACTGTTGAGACTGTTGGCTTGCTTGATAGTGCAGGCTGATGGGCGTGCTCCTGGCAGGCATTAATGATACCATAAAGCTTATTTTGAACAGTTAAGGCAAATCATGGCAAAAACCAGAATATTTAATAGTCTGCTTTATATAAATGAATTACACATGAAAAGAATAGTAAACACAAGGAGTCACGCTTCAGTCTGAAAATGCATAGATTGCATTCCCGGAAGCCAGTGGCCTTCGTTTGTGGCTTAGCAACCCAAATAATTGTGTTATTTACTAACTCCATATGGCAGTCATGTGTGATTCTAAACACACAGTCAGGAAGAGGTGAGCCTGTGCTATGTTGTGAGGTCCGGGCTGCACTTTGCACTGGATTTGTGAAACAGCAAGCCGAGAGTAAACATCTTGCTGGAGCTGAGTGCACACCATGCCAAGATACGACTGTATTCTTCCCCCCGCCACAGAACAAAACAGGGTCAGCCTTGGTTTGAGTGGTCGCAAAATATAGTTCAGTCAAACTGTCTGCCTCTTTTTTTTTCACTCTCGTGCAAGCATAAAGTCAGCTTTTAGCAAGGCAGTGAGAAAAAAATACATATCTGTCTTACCAATATAGCTTGGGTCATTTATTGTTTTTGCAAAACTGCAAGCTCAGGATTAGAAAGCAATCAAGGCTTTATTGACATATTTCACTGCAATACAACTGAGACTTTTTTTGAAAAATGCTCATTTCTTGGAAAGATGTCATTTGACATGGTTACGGTCCCAATAGCGCGATATCGAAAATATTTGCATTGGACAAATATGCAAAACGCCAGCGCTGAATCTTTCACATTCCTACACGCAAATCTGACATTCTGTCCATGAAAAGAGAGTGGGCATTTAATCAGATGTACTGTATGTTACGACATTCTGTGCAATCATTCCAGATTTCACACATTTTATGTACTTGACTTCAGTTCGTATATTCATATGACAAACCATAGCAAACAAAACTGTAAGTATAGCTGCTACAAGTATACTCTGATAAAAGTGACTCGCATTTAGTGCAAAACCATGCGCACATGCATGCATGTGTGTTTTTCTCATTGTTGGTACACGTATATATGTACATCCGTGTGTGAGGGTTTGTATACAGGCGTATGTGTATGTGTTGTCTTTCTGGGTTTTAGGACAGGACCGTGAAATGGATGCCCCAGATTGGGGGTGCGTGTCATTTCTCTCACCTGTTCGAAGGCCAGCTGGATCTTGGCCCTCAGAGGAACGAGAGAACACGCCACGCTGAGCAGCCAGTACAGGAAGAGAACCACGGAGGAACGGCATCCTCGCACTCGCTCCCACTGGATGATACACACCGCTAACACCTGCAAACACAGCACTGAGCTTTACTGACCGGGCCAGACTCATTCATTCTGAATCCTGTGTGGAATTACTGTAAATGCGATGACGGCAGAATGACTACGTGCTTTGTACGTAAATGGGGAAATCATGAATCACATGACTCATGAGCAAAGGTGGAAAAAAGGACAGAAAGTACGGGTATGAAGTCAAAACACCGACTAGCCCAATTAAAAAAGTGGAGAGTCAAAATTATACGCGAGTGAAAGTTAAAAAGCGTCCACGCTTTTGAACGTGCGCAAGTATTTAGATAAGTAAAAGGAAATTAGAAGTCGTTCTTCTCAACATGTTGTATGACTCAACTTGTAGAAAAAAAAGTTCTAAAGGTTAAAGCTAGAGTCATAAGTGGAGTTAGCGTTTATGTCTTTTAGCCTAACATGATCTCATCCATATTAAAAAAGCAAGAAAAGGCATACACATACTCTCACACTCATTCATTTGAAATTTTACAAGATGATTGACTGAGATATTTGTACAAATGGGTACGGATTTGGTTTTAAATATGTAAGGAATAAAACCTTGTTGCACGCGTATAGGAAATTAATCAAAGCCAGAGTGATGCTGTCACCACAATGAATTTACGCAAAGTGTTTTATTTCTCTCATGCCACAGCAAATTGACAACGATTGTGATTTTGCTGAAGGCTGATCAGCATGAAACTAGAGTTCGACCAATTTAGTAGACGTACTTGTTCCAGTGGAAAAGGAGAATAAAATGTGTTTAATAAACGGACAGTGAATCCATTTTTCAGTCCCTGTTGTTTAAAACTGTGTAAAAACTGTAACGTGTACCTTTCTTATGACCAAGGCTTGGGTCAGATCCTCATATAAATAAACCAGAGTCTGTATTTCTGCTTGGCCAGTTGTGCTAGGTTTATTATGGGATTTCCCCCATCTACCACGACAGCTGGTTCATGAAAAACCTCCCTAATAAACCACATGTACAACAAGGCCGTCGTCGATTCTGCGTTTCGCCTTTAATTGTCTTTTTTTCCCTTTGTCCGACAAGCCTTCAACACTCTCCATCTTAGAAAAACACAAGCCGACGTTAGGTTGCTCCCGTCTCATCCCAAACGTCCTGTGGCGTTTGGGGAATATCTTTTTTTTTTTTTTTTACATGGTCTTATTTTGTCAGAGCATCTCCTGGACGGTGGAAAACACCGAATTACGTAAGGGACGGTTAAAATTCAGGCTTCAAGCTATTCCTAATGATGCCTCCTCCAAATCTAAACTGCAGCCTTTTCCAAACCAAACCAAAGTCTCCCAACCTCAGCGTAATGAAGAAAAGTGTTTCAGGGAATCTCTTCATCACTTGGTGTGGCCTGAACTTTTCAAATATATCTCACTTTATCTTATAAACAGTAAGTGTATGATAAAAAACATGTTAATGCGTGCTTATTTTTTTCCCTCATAGTAGCTGCCTTGTAATGGGGTTTGTAATGGCCCCTTCTCTGGGGTGTGGGAGGAAGCTAAAGCATCAGTTAAACCTCAGACTCAGTGCCTGCCTGGTAATCAGAAAGGGGAAGTGCTGAGTGAGGTTGTACTGAGATCTGCATTGCTTGGCTACTGAATAAAGCAGATGATGCTCTGACAGGCCTGGTTATGGGAAGAAGGAAATGATGAGGCCCACTTAACCACTCAGAACTCACTTTGATTAATCTGATCTTTGGGTTTATGTGGGTATTTTTAGTAAATACGTCCTGTCTGCTACAAAAGCCAAGCCTTTGGGTCTATATGGACATAAACAGACCTGTACTGACTGACTTTAAGACTGATGTGAATGTGGGTGTGTCTTTGTGTTCATATATGGAAATCGTAAAGTAGGGGCAAGGAAATCATTGACTTCATATGCACATTTATTTTTCTAGATTTTGTTAGCAAGATAACGAAAATAACCAGATAGCTAACATTCATAATCTGTACTCCTAAAACTAGCTATTGACTAACATGGGCTAAAAAGATTCTGAAGCCATAAATGTTCATAATCATGACGAAAAACATTACCTGGATAGCCAAGATGGACTACCCATGACAGGATATTTCATCTTCACTGTTAATGCTAGTCAGATGGTTAGCATAAGCTAGCTTCAAAAGATATTTCGTGTGATTATTAAACGTTTCCTGATCAGTAAGGTTTAAATGGCATTTTACCATATCAAGCTAACTGATAATGTCAGAAAATACGGACAAACGTAATAACCTCGGCAGCAGATGGGATTGGGATTGGGATTTGCTTACAGAAAAAAGACACTTTACATGTCAACACAGGAGAAATGTTAAGGCACATTTGCATTTAAGGTTCATTAAACTGCATGCGATTACATTGAAATATGAATTATGTGAGAAAAAGTTCATGTAATAGTGTGAGAAATCGTGTGAGAATTAAAACGTGTTTAAAATGTGTGTAACATGATATGTGAAGTGTAAATTTCATAAATTAATTATTTTGATATTTACATGTGATAGTCATGTGACTTTTAGGGAAATCAAAAATTTTAATTTACAGTTTACAGTCTTGTTGAACAAGATTGTTAACCCTCACGCTCAGCTTTACACTTCACACTACACGTCATGAATTTCTGAGTGACTGATTTGTATAGTGCCTAAAGATATTAGAGTTTAAAAAAGTCATAGGTGGTTACAAAAAAGCAAGCACAGCGAAAACGCAGTATTTCAAGGTTTTAACGGCAATATTTGTGCACATAGTTAATAAGTCACTCAACTACAAGCAAATTCTTTTGACCTATATCCCTGAGCATGACTAAATTTTCAGCTATTTGCTTTACTATGTATACACTCGAGATTACGATCATTCGATGAGCGAGTATTCACTGAAAAAAAAAAAAACCCTGTTTATCTCTTTTACGTTTTTTCCGAGAGCTCAGGTCAGTGTTGACTTAGGTGTCTGACGTGACCACAGATAGAACGAGAGTCTAGTCTAGATGCAAAAAAGAAAAATATATCCCTCAGCAGTGAAAACTTGTGGCCTTGTGTTTTGCGCACCCAATTCAGTAACCTACACA
Source organism: Notoglanidium macrostoma (assembly GCA_030068235.1). NCBI lineage: Eukaryota > Metazoa > Chordata > Actinopteri > Siluriformes > Auchenoglanididae > Notoglanidium > Notoglanidium macrostoma. The sequence continues at coordinate 27,809,233 of JAQQZR010000036.1, read as the reverse complement.
GTTCAAACCCGTGTTTAAAATCACCCACTGTGAGATAAATATGTCTGTCTGTGCTGGGTCTGGTTACAGTTTAGGTAGCTGTGTGTGGTTATGAAGGATATCTATGATCTTTTACTTGATATTTTCTGTATTTTTACCTCAGGAACACAGCTGAGTTAGCTTAGCTAGCAAGGCTTTTTTAATCCAAATGTCAGTAAATGTGTCTAGAATTACTCTAAAACCTGTTTCACAGCTAAAATTAATTTTTACTTGCCTGTGTCAAAAGTCTTACCTCAGAGCAAATATCCCAAACCTACACAAAGCAGTTAAAGCTATACATTTTCCCTATATGTTCTTAGAAAGTTAGCTAAAATAAGCAGACAGCCAATGTCCATAAATGGTCACAATCTTCACTGGTAACACTATCCAACTAAGCTAAGATGTGCTAATCTTACAAGACTGCTGATCTTTTTAAGTGATATTTATAAATGATTTTTAGATATGTGCATTCATTTTATTAGATTTTTAGCCAGATAGTTAATTTTTAATTTTTTTTTTTTTACTTAATCTGGATTTTTTTAATTATATTCATAAGTGTTCTTGATCTGCACTGCTAATGCTAAATATTGGGTATTTATCTCTGGAAAACTAGCTAGCAAGGATTTTTCGTGTGTGTAAATCTCATTTAAGGAGTCTAGAAACGCTAGAATCCCTATTTGACTTGTCTTCTACTGCCTGGGTCAAGAATTTTACCTCACAGGAAAAAAAAAAAAATCATCCAAAAAAGTTACGTTATTGATAAATACGCATAAGGACAGTCAATAGATTTTGTTTGCTCAGCCCTGTGTAAAAGTTTTTGATAAGACATTTTAAGCAGTATTGCATGTGCAAAAAAGAGGATAGAAAAGAAACCAGGGCTGTTTTACAAAATTATTATTCTTGTCAGTTTTTCAAAAATGCCAACACCACCCTTGAAATCCAGCTACAAAAAGAGCCCTAGATGTTTTTTCCTGTGTTTGATTTACGGTTCATCCTTTCCATGCCATCATTCCTGGCAGTGATTAAGATTGGTGGTCAAACATATCATTTATGGCATGTTAACACTCCAGTGTAATGGAATATACGTTACCACAGTGAGGCTGCGTATGACCGAGGCCAGGAGAAAGATGAAGTGGCGGTGGATTTCTTGGTTTCGCTCCAACAGGATGTAGAAGAATTCAACAAAGCCAAAGGAAGCCAAGAAGAAGCCCAGCAACTATAGGAAACAGATAGGAACGGAAATCAGACCTGGGTGAGAAACTCATCTGACTCATCCTTCCGGACATGACTTTGGTCAGTCAGTACACTGCAGGAGTTACGTATTATGTCTTGAAGGATGGTTTTTGTAGGTGGCAGTGCTGCTGTTTAACCCTTTCAGAGGTACATTGTGAAATTTCCCTGCTGGAACTGCAAATTCCAGTAAACCAAAAGCTTAAAAAGGGTTCATCAAGGGTGTTTTGGGTTTGGCTTCCCAGCCTTCATAGGTTGAACCTCTCTGACAGGAAAACCCTCTGTTGTTACAATCGTTAAAGGTTTCCCCATAAGGACATACAAAGGACCCTTAAGGCAGGGGTGTCTAATCTTATCCATAAAGGGGTTTCACAAGGGCATGAGGCTGCAGGTTATCAGTAATCAGGATCCATGTGCTTCTGACAAGTTGGAATGAAAACCTGCAGCCACACCGGTCTTTTGCAGATAAGATCAGACACCCCTGCCTTAAGGGCTCTAGATTTACCTGTTGACCTAAGACATTACAAACCCTGCAATTTGTACACATTGTCTATAATTTGGTCCATTAAAAATATTAAACATGATTTTTTTTTTTTTCCTTCAACAATGAATAAACCGTTACTCATAAACTCAGCATATTTGGTAGCTATGTGAAAATCAGTGTATCACCAAGCAAACCCAAACAAGCACCAGTGTGCTACTCTCGCCCACAAGCTTTTGTGGTGCTGGGCTGCCGTCCCAATTTGCCATCTCCTGCTCCAGAAATTGTCCCACAGGCTGGACACCATCCTGCCACATTTCCTTTCATCCAACACCCTCCAGTTTAGCTTTTATAGCCAATGTGGCTTTCTGAATAATGCCTAAAACTGTCTCTACGCCTGATACTTTCATTCAACACCATTCATTTGAGCTTTAAGGCTTATTATGTCCCTGTAATATCTAAACCTGTCATGGAGCCTGACACCATCCTCATTAACCATAAAACAGATTCTTCCACCCAAAGAACTCGAGAACTCACTCACCAGCTTGGCACTGCAGAGCAGCGAGAGGGGCAGACGTCCTCGACCATGGCAGTACAGATGAAGACAGTAGAACGGCGAGCAGAGCCACAGGTAGATACAGGGTGCCCACACTAGCACCGTGTTCTGGAAACAGTCGCTCAGTTCAGGGGTGTGTGTGTACCATGTCTGGTTCCAGTCCTGGAAGATTAGTAGAAGAGTGGTGAAGTCATATCCTGATATGCCATGATGAGAAACATGACCATTAGCTGTGGCTGTTTTTCAGGCTAATCAATAAAACCCATCTGATCTTTAAAAATGATTTCTGATTTCAAAACAAAATCAATCATGTTTTGCTCTGTTTCATTTTCTCATACAAGTTGCAACACATTTGCATGTTGAACCTATTGAGGTTTTTTTTTTTTAGTTTTTTAATTATAAGCTAAACGAAACCACCACTCCTCCTAAAGAAACATTGAGTGATCAGTCTACATGTAGTCATGGGAATGTTCTAAAATGACTGGAATTACACTGAATCCACTGGAGACTGTGTCCCAAACTGCTAATTTTTTTTTTTTGTTGTTTAGAGTATTGGTACAATGCTGTCCAGGAAACATTGGCGGTTAAGCCCCAGAGATGGATCTGCACACCATGTGCTATGGTGGTTTGGCTAATTTCGCCAATCCATCTGCTGTTGATCTCAAAGAGTACTGGAACTCCTACTGTCCATAGCACTGCAAAAACATGGTCTGACTTAGCCGTCCTTCTTCTTGAGTAGCAGATGAACTGAACATTATTGTACTGTTGTTTCCTCTGTTTCGATTTTTGCATAATAAAACCCAGACGTCTAGATGTACATTTCTTTTTGAAACTGCATACATTTCCTAATAGTGACATTGTATTTACTGAAAAATTCAGTAGTAGCTACTGGAAAGATTATTAGCCGAGTATGATAATAAGCTGAGTTTGAGAAGTTAAGCAGTGAAAAATGAAAAGATTTGTGTCAATTATAGTCTAAGCAATTTAACATACTTTTGTAGCAATGTAGGCTATATAGCTATGCTTCCTTTCGTTACAGTGTCTTTGTACTCGGTTCAAATGTGCACTTTCGATTTAATAAATATGCATTTTGTGTTCTTTTGCATATCCACATGAACTAGAATCTGTTGCTTGTGCCTGCACATCTTACTGGATCAGGTGATGAGGCATCATATGGTCACTAAATCATACAGCATGTGATTATATTACCAAAAATTCATCATAACAAGCAGATAATTGACATCACATAATTAGCATAAACAATTGTAATGTTTAAAAACAATTATACACAAGGATGATGCTTGACATGTTCTTTGCTCTGATCACTCACCCAAAGAGGGTCAAGGCCACTGAGGCTGCAGAAAGTATCCATTTACTCTCCTGTTCCTGAAGCTCTCACACGTTTCACAGGTTTATTTTGTGGCACTGTTTTGTTACTCGGCACGTGATGCAAGAATGTGTGACTGTTAGTCCAACTCTCTCTGACTCTCTCTCCCTCTCTCTCAATAAATGCTCTCTAGGTAGTTTTTCCTCTCTCTCTCTCTCTCTCCTCTCCCATACACCTTGCGACTGAGAGCTCCTGAGACTGTTTGGAAGACAGGCTGTTTTATGGCTGTTGGCCACTTAGGTGGGTGGTTATATTCTCTCTCTCTCACTTCTCCCTCCTCCTGTTCACATGTTCCCGCTCTCATTTTCTCTATCCCTCCCTTTTCTTCATTTCTTCCCTCCCTATCCCTGTCACTCTGCCTCTGTTTCCCTCCCATTCGCTCTCACATGAAAACACAGCAACTCGAGATCTTTATCAAAACATCAGCTCAGTTCTGTATAAAGTCATTGACAGACTTGCAATGCATGCGTACATCCTTTACCATCAGGCCATACGATAATCCCTCTATAGGCTATACGTCTGCCAGATGAGTGTGCCAAGAGTGACACTTCTTGGAAAGAGGAGTGTGCCAGTATTCAGTAATGCAGAGACAAGAAAAGCCGGAGCCAACTGACCTGTCCTCACCAAACAAACACACACACACGCAAACCTTTGCTTTGACAGATCAGCACTACTGAAGCAGACAGACAGATTTGTATTATGTCTGTCTCTTTTGAAGCTCTCAGTGTTCTGTCATGAGGTAACATCGGCCGAACAGATGCTAGTCATCGCGGTCTAAAGTTCTGGAAAAGCCAGGCACACCGGCGGAAAGTTTTAGGCCGACCTTGGCCAAGGAGCCGCAGCCAAGACATGGAAAATCCGACGACTGGACGGGCAGACCCACGCTGTCCGTGTCAAGACATGTTCTATAGCAGAGCAAATATCTGCAATGCTTTTCTTCAGGGGGTGCAAATAGTTGTGTCTGCGAACCTATTTTCACTTCAATTCTCCAACAGTCGCATGTAACTCAGCCACTACAGCCAACTCTGAACTCTGGTTTAACCTGTGTTGACACACATACTTTGCGCCGAATTTCAAAAGTATATTTATATTGGGGTTAATTATTGTTAAGAAAGAGTCATCAGCCTAGTTCACCACAGAAAACAACACACGTGCTGCCCTAATCGGGTGATCCCTTTGCTTTTCTGGGTCATCCATGTTTATATATTTTCACTGGTTTTGGGCACACAGATTTCGCAAGAATTGATGCAATCTGCACGAACCTGGTGATTGCTGTACTATTACACACAGAGTGTTTGGAACTCCAGTCTTTCGTAAGAACTTCGTAAGCCACCCATGCCTAATGTGGGTATCTACGAAGGTAAAAACAAATACATTACCAGATATACTATAGGCCTACAACGGGGTTCTCTAAGGCCGAACCTGAAAAGTTGGTGTCCAGCACGATTTAGTGATTTCCCTGCTTTGATCCAACTCACTAGTTAAATTACCAGTTTACGTTTGTGTCCAGTAAACAGTGCTGGACTGAAATTAGGCAAGCTGGACTATATTATGCTAAATTGTTGACTTTCACATGTGTGGGATTTTAAAGTCCAGCTTGCGTATCAGCCTGTTTTCTATCATGCACTGCTTCTTAAACAGGTCTTTAATTAGCCCTAGAAGTTTTGTTGATTGAGTGAACCCACTGAACCTGAACCTAGTGGCCCCCAAGAATCGGTGGTCAACTCCGTCCACAACTTCTTACAAAGCTGTCAGTAATAGATCATAATGGTGTTGTCGTCTCATATATAAAGCGCCCATCTATAGCAGAGTGTAAACAATACCAGAGGCGTTAGACAGAGAGATGAATGGAGGCATTCTTGGTGGTTAACCATGAAGCCACCAAGGGTTTGACTAACTGGCTCTAGACAACCGAGCGACCATGCTATTACGTCTGAAGCAGCAGAAGCAGGAGGAAGCAAGCCTGGAGCGCTGCAAGAAAAAAACTGCCACACGCGACTACAGCAATAACACAGCCCCTGAAAATGGGAGGGGGTGAGTTTGTTTACATCGAACAGTAGTTATGGTTTATGAAACCATAAACCATCCCATAGAGCATATCCAAGATGCCACTTTATCATGCTTTGTTTTTGTCTTAATCAAGACCAGACATCTAAATAACAGTCTAAATATCGGTCTTAACCACGATGCAATGGTGGGCCAAACTGATTCGACAGGCTTTACACAGCAGAAGGACTTTTTAAAATTGAACTTTAGCGAAAGTATATACCATTGACAGTGCCCTGTATTGACCTCATAGTTAGTCCAATATGAAAAAAGCAATGAATCACCAGTCTGGGAGTCTAAATTAAACATAGGTTTTGCTGTTTGTATTCAACCTGAGAATTCCGGGGGTGGCAGTGAAATATCCTTAGATGTGGTCAGGACACTAAGATGCTCTAGGGTGTATTCGCATTGTTGTTTCCTCTATTTTGAAATGGAAGCTGACAAGCTGAGTGTTAACGTGGCCATTTCTAACCCATTAAACTCCCAACAGGTCCTTATCATCAAATTCACTCTTTGGGTTTTTTAATATGCATTTTTGGTCACTAATGAGCCATTTTATGGTCACTAAATTATACAGCATGTGATTATATCATAAACAGGATGCAACTTAATCACAACTAATATTTAAAAGTACAGTACACAAGCTTATGCAAGAGCGCTATTAATGCCTCGACTCTGATTGGTCAGAATGTGCTGATTAATTTTCTATAACAGCAGCTCTGATAGTAATGCAGTGACTTTTATCATGGGTGCTCCTCATGTGATCGTCAATATGGTGAGGGTTTACGTAATTTAACGTTTACGTAAGGAGTCTCCAGTGTTAGCGCTTTGTGACTGTCAGAGGTTAAGCTGTAGAGTGTTCACACCTTTTTTGTATGATTAACTTTAAGAGACGTTATAGTTGCTATAACGTAAATGATAACAGGAGCTTGTTTTGAGGACTTTCCACAACATTAAATGGAAGCATAAATGGACAAAAAAAGTGTGCAGTGTTGACCTTTAATAGATAAAAAAAAAAAAAAAACATAATTGGTATAAGATGAAAGTGTTTAAGATTAGATTCACAACATTCGGTGTGGTAACAGTAAGTTTGCTTCCTCACACAATCCCGTCATTGATTATTTTCCTATAACAGCATGGCAAGTGTTTTATAACTTACATAATACCGAACTTTCAGGGGTCAAACTTAGACATGTCCATGGTCCTGATAATTCACCCAAAGGTGGTCAAGATCACTGAGACATTGGCATTGTTTTGTTTCTCAGCACAGGATGAGTGTGTGACAGTGTGAGTCCAAGTCTCTTTAGGAAGATGTACTCCAATATGAGCAAACAGTGACTCACCAGTCTGGTGTATAAATTTAGAAAATGGCCTAAATTAAATATTGGACTAACGGCTTGTATTCAAAATGCTGTGGTGGAATATCTTTACATGTGGTCAGGATACTTTGTAAATACATTTCATGTGACAAAAACGAATCTGTCTCAAGACACTTATGCTTGAATGATGTATGCCAAAGATGAGAGCCAGATTCTTGGTTGTATTCGAGTAAAGCCTTTTCCACTGAATGCAGTAATGTCCTATGGAGAGGCCAGACATTTAACACTAGCAGGATATTGAGCTGGAGCCAGAGAATGCTGGACTGTAGCCCTGCACTGGCACATAAGGGGGTGGTGTATCTGTGTATGTGTGTGAGAAAGTGTCTGTACTTCAGTCTAGAGAGCGCAGCTTTTGCCAGACTAACTCACCTCCACTTCCTCTGTCTCTTTCACTCTCACTCTCTCTCTGTCTCTCTTCCTCTCTCTCTCTCTCTCTCTCTCTGAAGGAAAACAGTCTGGTGAAAATAATGGTGTCATTTTCGTCCCACAAGCTCCAACAGAGAGGCGGGAGGAGAGGGGGTACAAATTTAGCATCAGCCTTGGAGAGAAGTGCCAAACCCATTAAGGCACAGCTTTGAGGAGCAAGCAAAAAAAATATGTTTCTTTATTTTTTCAGGGGCAGCGTAGACTGTGGCTCTGAGCCAAAAAGTGGTAATACCAGATGTGTCAGCCTACGCGTGCAATTATGACTCGACTTGTTTTCCTCCACACACTCCACCCCCTACTCCTTGAACCAAATCCCCACCTTCCACACAACCACACACATCCTCTCTCTTTCTGCCTGCGACTTCTACCCCCTCCTTCCTCCTGTGTCGGGTTTGATGGTACGACTACGTGCTCAGTCGGTGCACAGTCAGCTGTCTGAAGGCCGCTCTCACAGACCACGGCTAACGAATCGGCATTGAAACTATTTGCCACCAGGCTGTTCAGAGACCTGGCTGGAGTTCGCTCCAACAGTATCAACCATAAAGCGTATTCACATGCTAATGTTATGATCAACATGTAAAGGATGACCCAAGCAAAGCTAAATTTCAACTCTCTAAGATATGCATTAAAACGAGTCTGTTCCTATCTTCCTACCAAACTGTACTACACTGTAATCCTGTCAACACGAAAGTCCTGCGCAGCTCAAAAAGACTTGTGCTGATGTAGACGGATGGTATCCCATGGTAAGGCTTCCACAACCACAAGAGGATCATGGGCTGACGACCAAATTGCAGTGGTGAATGATGTTGGGTATTCCCGTGGATGAAATTCCCACCGGAAACGGTGACGTCCCGATATCTTCGCCGCGCAAACAACTCTACTAATTACAGGATTTTAATTTCATGTCTGTATAAACTAGTCCCGCCGTGTAATTATGTCTGGATGGAGGACTGATCTCCTGCTGTAGTATCTGGCTCAGATATCATCTGCCCCTGCAGAGCTACAGGATTGTTGAGTCCAGGGGTGTAGCCAGACCGTTTAACCTTTTAAGGTGCCCAGATTTAACTCAATTACTTTATTGGGGTGTCAATACAGAGTGGGGTAAAATATTAATCCACGAAAAAAAAAATCACATAACGTAGCTGACCCTATTTGTGTATGCATTCACGTTGGACATTAAACGCATACAGCTAAGCAACATTTGTTTCATCATATGGCAAGCTACAGCTAGCATAACATTATGCTGTGTCTTACGGAATGCATCAGTGTTACAAATTCAATATCAATAGCTAGCAGTAACCGATAACAAACTGAAGAAATCCATGACTTTTTATGACTCCAGATAATGTGGTCAGTGTGGCCAAGGAACAGTTCTCTCAACACTTTTGTGTTTTCTAGCTAAACGTGCTTGTTCCTACATAAAAGGGGTGGCTACTGTTTACCTACGCCCATGATGATGGTTCAACTAATTATCTGGAACAGAAGTCTTGGTTTAGGGTTGGAATGGAATTTTGTAGGGTGGTAGATGTCCAGGAACAGCGATGGTTGGTGATCAGGACTCGTGTGATACAAAAAACACCTCGGTGAAATATCAACGCACAATCTGCAAGCCTTATGCCAGTACACACGTTTGACGTGTTTAGACACATTGGAAATGTATTATCTGAAGGCGAGAGGTGGAAATTATTTTGGCAACTGTAATTTGTTATTGTATTTAAGCATCACTTTATAACTGCGATTCGTAAAGTGGCCAGGCTCTACTACGCATAGCCAAGGGGGCTGCATTGTTGTTGTTGTTGCTGTTTTTTAAGAATTTGTTACAACTCACAACCTCTAATATTTGAATAGTTCTAAAATAAATCCGTGTTGTAGCTGACCATGACTTATTTGTTTGTTTGTTTGTTTGTTAATTACTGTTAAGGGCTTCCTGCCTGCAAAAAGTGTGAACCGTTGCATTATGGGATATGTACTGTACCTGAGTGTAACAGAAAATGAATATGTCTTCTGAGTTACATTTAGAAGCAATTAAATATTACAAATTGCAAAGATTATGATTTTTGATTTGCCCATGTAGCAATTAAATCTGTTGCATTACTGTGCATGTTGCTTCATGTATTAACTCCGTTTCACTTAAGTATAATTTTGACTGGATTAATTGGTGAAATTAATGCTTCTTTTGACACAATACCCCAGATTTTAACTGTAGTATCATCTCAGTCTAGTACTTTTTCACAGATTTCACAAAATCATTGTATACGACTCCAAAACATTTAGCATATATACATATCTCGCTGCTTCAAAGTATTACAGGTATTCAAAGCCATGTGCTTTATGCCTAATATTCACAGCTTAGACAGTATTTGCTAATCAATTCTAATGTTTAAAGACAAGGGATAAGTGAGGCAGGGCACATTGCAAGCGTTTCCCAATAACTTTCACAATGCTTTCTACGATGCTGTGGTTTGTTAATAACTAAAAACAGGCCCTGTGGCTCCAAAATAGAAGCATAAGGAAATCCGTAGGCCCGGACCACAGACAGCTCACTGGAGCCATTCCTCTAATCTAATGGAGAAAGCCTCCTACTCAGAGCTCCTCCGTGACGTATTTCCATTCATCTGTGACATAAATCGCGGTACAGACACGAGCCGCACAAACACTGCTTAATTTTTATTGCCATATTTTGGACTAAAAATACAGACCTGAGGTGTATGTAGGAGTGCAGAGATGTTTATGAGAGTTCCTCGACCGAGGACAACAACGATTAAAGAGACATTATTAGAGAAAAAAACCCAAAACACGTTCTCTAAATAAACGTTTTCTCACTTCCCATGACTAATTGGATTACTTTTTATTGATTTACACTAAAAATAATTCCGATTGGGATTTCTGCACGAGTGCTCCAAATGAAGCTCTATTTAAAAAGAGCCGCATTGGTCGTGTATCTGTTCAAGTTAAATCCAACTTGCTGATTCTTGGCCGAATCCTGGGTCTATTTTTAGCAGGCAACACAGCTGTCATCCAGATGTGCCACGAGGCCGCTTGAGGTGAACAAGAATGACATTTAAACAACACCATGAAGTTTATGGGAATTGTTTTAGTCAGGTTTTCAGTCAGGTTAGTCAGGTTTTCAGTAAAACGTTGTCAGAGGTTTAGTATTATTGTTAGTATTATTTAGTATTTTTAATCGTAGTATTAGTTAGTATTATTTGTGAATGTACAGTACCCTGAATTTTACATTATATGCATAATATTAGATTCAAACGTTTTACGTAACACTATAAGATCCACAAATAAGCATATAAGGGATAAAACATATAGAGTAATGCTTTTATAGGGAAATAAGCAATGACAAGATGGTGTGATGAAGTGGTGTAAGTGGGGTTAAGTTAATTCCTCTTTTACCAACAGTTACAATTATTAATTTAATAACAATTAATGGGTGTGGTGTTGATTTCACAGTAGGCTCATCCATTAAAGCATACTGGAATAAGAATTATGGGCTATGCTAAAACAAGAACGAGTTGTGACATTTCGTACACGGCATGCAGGTACAGCCAAGCTATTAGCGAACCCCAAACCTAGATCTAGAAATGCATCTTTGTTGTTAATCTGCAAGATTACAGATACGCAGGATCTCATCTTGCGGTAGCTAAGAAATCATTCCACTGACTAGTTAAAGGTTAGTTATAAGTAAATAAATATTTATAAATAAAACATCCCACCCTCTCCATAAAATACTACAAGCTATTTCCTGAACTTTTGTCCTGCTGGACTGTTTTTGAAGGACTTCGAGGCTTGTTTTAAAAATGCACATGTTAAAATAGACACTAGCTTGTTATTAATTTGTTGTTAGCCTTGTTAGCATACATGTTTGAGCCGCTATTTAAAAAAAAATGACTCTAGGGCAATTTCACAAACCAAATCAAAGCGAAATTCCATTTTCCTGAGCACTCAATGGTTAGCGGTACCGACTTTGCACCATTTATGGCATTTTTCACGTAGTGAGGTTTGAAAACAAAGAAAGTTTTAATTAGCAGACAGAATGATTCATGTCAGTTGCTTTTTCTGTGTTAGAAATGCTCAGTAGGAGGATTTAACCCTTGTGGTTTATTACTCAGTTGTTCCTTTTTAATACCCCAGTGTTGTTCAGTTCTTGATTCTGATGGGTCAGAAGGTGCTGCTGTTCTGTTTTTGAATTAATTTAAGGTCGGTTGCAGTGCAAATTTTAACATATTGGCTCAGAAATTGGTGTAGAACAGCGTAGAACAATGAACATCAATGAACACCAATTAGCATCATGCTAGTAAACTCCGATTTGTTGTTAGCCTGATTAGCCCCTAGATTCCTTCTATCAAAATTCTATTTTTTTTATTATTATTTATTGATTTATTTTTCGGTTGTTGTGAAGCTATAAGCAAACCGCTAACTAACACCAGAAAGAAGACATTTTTATTTATTTACTTTGTAAATAAAGTGTACGCAGGAAAAGCTGCAGATTCTTCCTGGCAGATGCTCAGTATAGGTTTGGATTGTGTAAAGCGTCTGCGCAGATTAAAGGTTTGTGCACATAGTTAATTTCTCGCTCTCCCTGTAATTGCACTGAATCCGTAACGAAATAACAGGTTGAGCATCACATCAAATCAAAACTCCAAACCCTGTGAGAAGTGGTTTTCTCTCTGTATTGCACAGACTATCGTTGTTTGTCCATTGGCTCATCGGGAAATGAAATGTGTCTGGACATGAAAATGTTGCACGGGTCCTGCAGCCAGGAACAGGTGGAAACAAGACGGAGAAAGTGTCGGAGTTAAAGCAGCCGAGCCAGACGGTTGCGCGCTTCCACCAGACGCATGCCGAATTCCCTCTGTCTCTGAGGGCAGCCTGTTTTGAACCACTTAACAAGGGCAGTAGATGAAGAGACACACTTTTTTATAGCGTAAACACATTGGCATGGCCAGTAAAGTGTATCTCTGTCTGTCTCGCTGTCTCTCTCACCCTAGGCTTATGTCTTATATAGCAAGCTATAAAAAGAGCTGGGTGGTTGCAAATTTAAATCAGAATTTGACATTTGGTGTTGTTGTTTTCGTAGAGGGGACGCACCATGAGGGAACAATTAAGCAGAAAGTTCTGGACCACGATTGGACTGAATGTACCAATGTACTGTGCTGTTGCTTAACTGAGAAGACCCTCCTCACATCGTTCCAGCAACCACATCTACACACTGGCAGCTTAATGTTTTTAAGCACCCTGTCGACCACCAGACCTTAACACACACACATATATATATACATACATATATTTATACATATATACAACATCTAAAACATAAACACACACACTTAAGGAAACACAACGTATATGCAGCATTTCCTTTCCTACACACACATGAGCGATGGTGAAACGTCTGCTGTCGTTCACAATAACACAGTTTAAACATCTGGTTAACCCTGTTGCACACAAATCATCTTCAACGGCAATAGAGACGATTCCAGAGGTTTTCCTCTACGCATTTTGCAAATGACACTGCATGAGTATTTTTGAATGCACAAAACATTTAACTGTGCTGATCCGCAATGTTCATACACTGACAGTTCATGAACTGTTGTATGTAGTGATCACTATACAACACGCCTCGAGAGCAAACATTATCACGGAGGTTTCATAGAACAAAATTTTTACATCCAGTATCACCACCACACATCTTTCCCAGTTCGATCCTAAGCTTCGATTACTGTCAATGTGGAGAGTTGCATTTTCTCCCAGTGTCCGTGTGGGTTTCCTCCAGGTCATCTGTTTTCATTCCACCTTCCAAAAACACACTACTTGGATAGACTATCGTCACATACATCCTTCCCACACTAAGCTCCATGCGCTGCGGCTCGAAGCACACAACACACAGCACCGGACTTCAGAGTTGCGTGATATTTTTTTATGTTGCCAAGTGCTTTTGTTTTGGTTTATGTCTTGTCTCCTCCCTCATCTCATTATTGGTTGTCAATCCTAATGTTTCCTGATCTTTCTCACCTGTTTCCGTTTACCTCTTGATGAGTTTGTCTATTTAAACCCTGTGTTTTCCCATTGCCCGGTGCAAAGATTACATTCAGTGTTTCCGTGCCTGACTATTACCGAGCCTCTGTTTCTCGGTTTTGCATCCCTGGTTTTCGACTCTGTTTTGTGTTTTCCTGTATTTTGCTCTCCGTCTGTGCCTTTGATGTGTTGTTTGCCAATCTTCTGATATTCTGCCTGTTTTAAGACCATGACTTTGCCACATTCCTGGTTTGTTTGCCTGAGCTGTTTTAATAGCTGACTGCATATGCATCCTGCTTCAACTGCAGTTATGTAACACCTGTGCTAAATTGCCCCTCATGCTCAAAGTTACCAGGACAGGCTGCAGATTCACCGTGACTCTTAGCAGGATAAGGCACTTACTGAACATGAATGAGAGTGGTGAGAGAGTGAATTTCCAACGATAGAACCGAAGTCATTTAGACTCTGATAAAAATGTAGATTTTGAAAGATTTTGCATCGTATTAACAGCACTTTTTCTAGGTACCATTCATCCCAGAATTTCCATTTGTTCCTGGAACAGGCTCCAGATTAAAATGACACATGCCAGAAAAAAGTTTATGTTAATGATTATAAATGATAAAAGATTGTAAAAAAAATCTTTTTCTTGCCCTTGCCATGGAGTGGTGTGCCATTCAGGGTTTGTTCCCATCTCATGCCACTGTTCCTGGGATAGGCTCTGGATCCATTATCAAAGCATGTTGCTGAAAGGAGTAAGAGAGTGACTTTCCACCCATAGAACCCAAGCCATTTACATTGCATTAAAGTGTAGATTCAAAATATTTTGTATCATATTAACATCTGTAATATTAAATATGTAATGCAATATGCAAAGTATGTGAGATATCCTCGGATGCGTGTTTAGGGATTTTCAAATCTATTCACATTATAAATCTAAAGTCCAACTCTAAAGAGTTTTGGATCTCAAGTCATAGTTGAGGTTTAAGCCATGGCTTTTTTTTTTATGACTCAAATCTGAATCAATCCAAGTCACATGACTCTGATGATTGCCCACATAAACTTGGCTACTGGTTAAAAATAACACGCCTAATACTGTACATATGGAACTGAATAAACTGATGCCTGTGTACGTCAAGGCAAGACATGTTGCGTCTCTCAGCACTGGGCAGACACATTGACTCACATTAGCCAGGGGCTTGCGGTCGAAGCTCCACCACAGATATTTGCTGTCTGACCCGAACCATGAAACATCAGTGAAGAACTCATTGTCTCCTTCCACCAGGCTCAGCCAGAAAACGCAACAAAAAACACACCAAACTTTCCAGTGATAGCCTTCAGACTCTACACTATTGCTGACACTAGATGTCAAACTACATGTTTGATAATCAGTCGTACATTTAGATTCTGCTTCACTGTAAGTCACTTTGAATAAAAGCTTTTATGACATGAATATACGCTATATAGCTAAAAGTATATGGTCACCTGACCATTACACCAATATGTGCTTGTTGAACATCCCATTCCAGAGTTATTCCCCTCTTTGCTGTTCTAATGCACTCCACTCTTCTGGGGAGGCTGTCCACTAGATGTTGGAGCGTGGCTGTTGGGATTCGTGTTCATTCAGCTACAGGAGCATTAGTGAGGTCAGGTGCTGATGTTGGATGAGGAGGTCTGGGGTGTTCCAGTTCATCCTAAAGGTGTTCAGTGGGGTTGAGGTCAGGATTCTGTGCAGGACACTCAGGTTCTTCCACTCCAACTTTAAGACAGCATGTCTTCATGGAGCTGCTTTGTGCACTGGGGCATCGGCATGCTAGAACAGGTTTGGGCCTCTTAGTTACAGTGAAGGGAAACTGTAACACTACAGCATACAAAGACATTCTATACAATTGTTTACTTCCAACTTTGAGGCAACTGTTTGAATAACACCATATGGGTGTGATGTTCAGGTGTCCACAAAACTTTTGTAAATTTACAATGAATGTATATTTACTCATTGATTAGATTCATAGATGGCTGTGGAAGACTTGTGTCTAATATGTCTAACATTTGTAGTTGCGGACATCATTTTTACTGCAACAGTCTTACCATGGATACTCAGTTGGATTGATTTCGGCGCTTTGACTTTTTCCATTCTAACACATTCAAGTTCTTGGTTTTGAAGTACTCCTGATAAGTACTGCTTAAAGTCCTTGTCCTGTTGGAAGATAAATGTCTGCGTCAGTCTTGAATAGTATCTTGCCTTTGGCAAATTAATATGGCTATTTTTCCTGTTCCTGTCATTCTTTCATAAAGCTGAGCTTTGTGGATTGTCATCTGACCAGCTAGCATCAAGAATCAAACAGAGTAGTCTTATAATACATATATTAATTCTGAGCTTCATGACTTGCTAATGTTAATGTAATTAATAATGCTAGTTAATCTAACTTTATCCAACAAGACTGTACATGAACACATAGTGTAATTTATTGAGCTCTTAGCTCTATATCAGGTCCTTTGCCTAAAATCTGTCTTTTTGATTCAGGAATTATATTTTGACTTTTTCTTATTCTGTAGTTAATGTAAATTTGTTGAGTGGTTGTGCGTTCTTGTTTAAGCCACAAGTTTACCACTCAGCTGTAGAGGCTGCTGGGAAATGTTCATGACGTTGCAGAATTCTCATAGACATTTTATAGAAAACAACATAGCAATTAAACACGGCCGCTAACACTCACTGGCTACGCTAAAAACAGTGAACAGTTGCGCTTCACTTCCGACTGCCAACTCCACACTCTGTCTCAAACAGAGATCGGGAAATGAAGGCTAAGGTTGCACACATATACACACTTACAGCTCCTTCGCACCCTTTTCAGTGATTAACACCCAATAAAGTAACATTAAAACAAACTTTTCTGGTTGCTTTTTAAATATATCCACCAACTTAAAATTTCCATCACGCTCTCTTCAAAAAAGTGACAGCTACACAGCTAGAGCACAAATAACCAATGCTGCCCATGGAAAAATCCTGCACACCTACACTGTGAACCAACAACGTGGGAGTGTGTAATGAAGTGTGTAAATGTACACAGTGTTTAAAATCATAACACTGCTGTTCCTGATCTACACTCGTAGTGACGTTATACTATGACGTCAGTGTCACCGCTTTGATGAAAATGATCCAACAACCAAATAATATACAGTCAGCATTGATCATATGGTCCATTTTCACTAAAAGACTAATAAACATGTTATTATTAAGAGATTTAAAAAAAAGGCCATGCTGGTCCTGAAGGGCACGACAGCTTATAGTCAACTTTAAAATAAATATAAATTTTTCTCTTCTTTTTCTTTTTAGATGCCCTGCCCTTCAGGGACAACATACTGTTAGGTGCACCTAATAAAGTGGCAACTGGGTGTATGCTGTAATTGTCCTTGTGCTGACACACTTAACACCGTACAGGGACTGAAAAGATGCCATTATCCATAATTTAGCCTCAATTTCTGACCTAAATGTTGGCAGGAATATTTCAGCTTTTCCTCAAAGTTGGTCAAGTGGGGTATGTCTCTTCTGTTTTTATCTTAATAAGAGAACAAATGAAACAGTGTATATACATCAATCATGTGAAGTGAATAACATTGATTATCTCGGTCCAATGGCACCTGTCAAAGGATGGGATATATTAGGCAGCAGTCAGTTCTCTGTGTGTTGGAAGCAGGAACAATGGGCATGTGTAAGGATCTGAGTGACTTTGACAAGGGCCAAATTGTGATGGCTAGACAGCTGGGTCAGAGCATCTCCAAAACCGCAGGTCTTGTGGGGTGTTCCAGGTAGGCCCTGGTTAGTACCTACCAGAAGGGGTTCAAGGAAGGACAACTGGTTAAGCCGTCACAGGGTCATGGGCACCCAAGGCTCACTGATACACGTAAGGAGATCTTAACCTTATCTGGACCTATCCCACAGAAGATCTACTGAAGCACAAACTGCTGAAAAGGTTTATGCTGGTTATGATAGGAAGGTGTCAGAGCAAATGACAGAGCAAAAATTCTATCGAGCATCTATGGGATGTGCTGGACAAACAAGTCCGATCCCGAGGCCCCATCTCGCAACTTGCAAAAGAACAAAGAGAACCTTTAGTTGATTGACAGCTATGAGGGCCAAAACAAGATTGCACCATCGAAGAGCAACATGCCCCAGTGCGCTAGGGATAACCCTAACCCATTTTGGGACATGAAGGGGCCTATTCTGGCACATTTCCAAGCTCATGGGCAAACAGTCAACAGTGCTGATTACCGTGCATTGCTGCGAAATGAACTTAAACCTGCAAATCACGGCAAAAGAAGAGGAATGCTGTCCAAAACAGTCTTCTGCAGCATGACAATGCACGTCCTCTTACAGCAGCAGTGACAGTAGAGACTGCTGCAACAGCTTGGGTTCGAAAGTCTTCCACATCCTCCTTACAGTCCTGATCTGGAAGCGGTGCTCACCTGGCTTCAGGAGTGATTAGTCGTGATTTTCTAATGACAGTGATAACAATCAATAAAGTTAAATGTTTCTCAAATTAAAAATACAAAACCAAACCAGTGACCTTAACGACCTGTACGTGTTGTTGTTGGCTGTATAGGAGCTCCAACTTGTACAATGCTGCCACCTATCGACACTAAAGCTACTGCTACTGGTGTAAAAAACACAAAAAAAGAGACAGCACATTAAATTACAAAACAATTCTCATAATATACGAAAGTAATTCTAGTGGTGGTGAAGTTTCGGGAGTTATAGTATAGCCAGATAAAGTGACAAACACAGATTAACCAGAGAAGCGGCGGAAGAACAAAACAGCGCCCCTTATCAAGGTGACGCGCAGTGATTGCGTCATCTAAAAAGCGCCATTGGACTGCACATACAACCTTTGCTTAACGGGGCATGGTTTATTTCGGTGTTGTTTTTTTCCACTAGTATTTATCGTTACCGTCTGAAAGTTATGCAGAGAGCTACAAACTGCGTTTTAGGGCGTGTTTTTTATCCGTTAAACCTAGGAAATATTCTTGCTGTCATTAACCGAGGTAACTGTCAAACATGAGCAGCTCAGTGTGTTAGGACTCAGATTTATTAGTATATACACTAGATTATTCATTTATACAGCTTAAGGTTAATGGTCACAAAGAGCATTTTTCCTCATCCGCTCAGACTCTCAGTATATTTAACACCCTAGCAAACTTCAGTATAGTTTCTGTCTTTTGCATGTTTGTCACATGATTGACTTTGCAGGAACATGGCATCAGTCTAAAGTGTTCTGTGTGCATGAGTGCTTTATGTCACTTGTACCTCACTGTGTGTGTTTATACCAGTAAACAGCTCCCCGTTATGCAGAAAGTTCAGTACTCTTCCTCCTCCCCGGGACAAGAAGGAGAAAGCCCTGCTGGACAGCATGCTACGGGTGGACCATGCTGGAGAATACGGGGCCAATTGCATCTACGCTGGGCAGATGGCTGTTTTGGGAAGAACTCAGACAGGCCCGCTTATCCAGGTATTAAATAGTTTAAGGGTTCTTGCACAGGAGAATGTATCGTACTTCACTTACCTAAGGAAGACACGGCTGTGGAGGACAAGAAAGGATGGAAAAGAGAGACTGTTGAGTAATGAAATCACTCTTTCTAAAGCATGATCTGTAACTCCAGTAAGCCTGATGGAGCATGTACAAGTGTGGGAACTGATATGGCACATATTAAGGACGCAGAGCTATTCAAAGCCCTTGTCATTATCTTATCCTATCCTGTCATTAATAATACTATAATTATCAGTGATGGTTGGTTAAACATGTGATCTCCACTGACGACGACAAGTCTAAACCGGAATTTCTGCTTAATACAATGTTTGTTTGATGTTTAATTTTCAAATATAATTTGACAGCGTATTCTGTCATCTCCAGCACATGTGGGACCAAGAAAAGATGCATTTGGAGAAGTTTAATGAGATCTTGGGGGAGAACCGGGTGCGACCAACACTCATGCTGCCTTTGTGGAACGTTGCAGGATTTTTACTCGGTAGGTTTTTAATGACTCCATTCAGTTTAATGAAGTTATACTGCAGTCTGTGAATAATTGGAGAGTCTGTGTGTGTGTGTGTGTGTGTGTGTGTGTGGTGTTTTGACTTGGATATGAAACAGAATAGCGACTGATTATATGAATATTAAAGTGTCCGCCTTGATTTACGGGTTTTCGTGCCTCATCTCACAACACGATTCAATTCAGTTTTGTTACAGTGTTCTTTAGAAACATCCATCCATCATGAACTACACAATCTTTTCCATTATTTACTGACTATTTACAGCTGCTGTACCGTAAGCAATAACAGGAAGTAACTTGTTTAATGACACTGCACATCTATAAATGTATAAAAAGCATGATGTGCTGTTTATAACTCGCAGAAAATCCCTTACTCCGAGTGTGTAGCTGGAGATGTGCCCACTGTTTAGCAAAATCATTCAGATTAAAAGATGCGTGTGTGTTTGAAGGAGCCTCTACAGCACTTCTGGGGAAGGAGGGAGCGATGGCCTGCACTGTGGCGGTGGAGGAAAGCATCTCCGAACACTACAACAACCAAATCCGAACACTAATGGAGACAGATCCTGAGAGATATGAGGAGTTATTACAGGTAGGAAACAAATGTCAACACATCGGCATTATGCTGCGCGATTTTGGCATCACTTTGCTGTTGCAGAGAAAAATCACACTTGGTAAAAGAATTCTTTGGTCGTAAATCCATAAAGGAAAGACGCTAACAGACGTATTACATCAATCCGGATTACGCTGAATGTTATGTAATGTAATGTAATGTTAATTATTAAATTATTAAACCGTAATGTTAAAAGGCTAAGGCTGAAATCACACAGTGTAAATCTGGTGTTCGGCAGCGCACACCTCAGTGTCTATCCACTTCTTAAAGCTGGTGTGTTCGTGTGTGTGTGTGTGCAAACTTTAACGAACGTGTCCTTGTCCTGTTTTTAACTCCATCAGCTCATTAAAGAGTTTCGTGACGACGAGCTGGAGCACCACGACACTGGGCTGGAAAACGACGCAGAATCAGTGAGTCACACGAAACATGCCTTCTCGATCCAATCTTTTTTTCTTTTTCTTTTCAAAGAGTTTTCTCTTTGCACGTCCTTCCTCCAGACTGATATTGAGAGGCACTGGGGATGATGATGATGATGATGATGATGATGAGAGATTATGTAAACTGAAGGAGGACGTCTGTCTTCCACCATGCGCATAAAATTCATTCCCTATAAGGAATAATGAGTTGCCGTGCTATATAAAGTATAATCAGTTTTTTTTCCTTTGTTGTTGGTGTGTTTCCTCCAGGTACCTGGATATTTGGTGTTGAAGACTCTAATACAGGCCGGCTGTAAAGCTGCGATTTATATCTCACAGCGGATATAAAAAAGAAAAAAACGCCTTTGTTGTACAGTGTTGTTTTGTTTCCTTTTTTTTAACTAGTTCAGGGTTGAGTATGACGTGAGTGTGATGTTGAGTTATGGGACACGGATCCTACACAGGAGCACGTGTAAAGAACACCTCTGATGTTTCGGATAACTTCTGATAACAATCGGCTGATACTCAAAGCTTTGATATTGGTAAAGTATTAAAAAAGAAATACTGGTCTAGAGGATTTATTATTTTAATTTAAATTTAATTTACTGCGTTTATTTGCCTGATTATGGGCTATACCAGAATTCTCATCTGTTCAGGGAATAGATTGCAATTTTTCCAAGTATGTTTCTTTACCCTTCTAATAAAACGTATGATCATATATCCCATTGTTTCTTTTCAAATATATTTATGTAACAGAATTTCTGCATCTTTTTGTATATTTTTATATATCAAATCATCACTGCCAGGTTCCGTAACCTAGTAGAACGCCTTCCCAGAAGAGTGGAGGTTATTATAACAGTAAAAGAGGGATATAATTTTGAATGGGATGTTCAACGAGTACATACAGGTGTGAGTCGTTACGTGTCCACATACTTTTGGACGTAGTGTATCTAACTATCTAGGTTCTTTAAAAAAAGAGGTTAAATCTAGAACCCTACAACAAAGTGGCTACAAAGCAAAGAAACCTTTAACTGAGCCAAAGAACCCTTAAAATTGTTGCTCATGAAAAGTTTGGGGTCTTTAATAAATGAGCGTTTTCTTTATAAACTCATCAGGTTTATTTTTAGCCAAAATATCACGTGTAAAGCCTTGACATTCACTGAACAACGCTGCCTATTTCATCTCCAGATGACTTTTTTCACAGCTTTGGCGTGTGTTTGTGGTAGTTAAAAACAGTAGACTGAAAAACCTTCGACATTGTATGCTGTGTAATGCGCCATCTGGTGGCAAGCAGGTGTATAGTAGGTGTATTTTTTTTGTATTATTTTTTTGTTTGTCTGTGTTCTCCAGTGGTGGAAATATTACAAACACACTGACTTGTATAAACATACTGCAACAGTAGAATAATACTCAAGTAAGAATAAAAAAAAAAACCTATTTAAAACTTCTTGAGTTTACAAATGACAATTGTTTTTTTTACAAATGAAAATGTTTATCTGGGAAATGCGTTTTTGAACAAACCGAATGTTAGGGTTTCAGTGCCTTGCTACGTTCATTACTTAATTAGATATCCATACATGTTTAATGCTACATAGTTAGCTATTTAGCAAAGACACTTTATCCTGAGTGCTACTTATAGGTTGCAGCAGGACCTGATTATGTTTAAAGGTGCTATATGTAATAATTTTAGTTCACATCTTTGACCTACCTTTTTAACTAAAATCATCAGGAGAATCGAAAAAAGAAACACTTATGTCAAAGATGTCTTTGCATTGTGTTGCAGAGACATCTACTGAAGTTAGCATGCTACACAGTTAGCCCTGCCTGTCCTGTCTTGTAATACCACTTTGTATCTCAAGAGGTGATAGTGAGTCACTGTGGCCTCCAGTCTGCCCTCAGTCCAACATGAGAAGATGAAGTAGAGCTTCCCCAGTGGTGTATTCTAACCTCTTGTCAATTATGCTGAAGATACTGCCTCAGGTCATTAAGGACAGGTCAATTGTATAACATTACTGACAGTGTTAATATGTGTGCTAAGTTAGAGGTTTGTTGATATGCGATTCAGACCAGTTAGGATAACAGTGTGTGACTAGTTGAATTAGCTCGTCCGCTACCAAACTGTGGCAGTTTTATGTAGCAAACAAACCAGCCGTATGGACCTTGTTCAAAACTGATCGTTGCAACTAAAAGACAGGAAGGAGGAGGGACTGTGCACTTCTTTGTTTCATGTGACGGGGATGAACAAGCCAACTTTCTGGTCATATGCTGCCCCCAATGTGTTTGGAGTGTGACGTGGCTAGTTCTTACATATAGCACCTTTAATACAACATTCAATCACTGCTACACATCAAAGTCAACACTTAAGTTTAACACAGAACCTTCATACTGTAAACAT
Organism: Notoglanidium macrostoma; assembly: GCA_030068235.1. Classification (NCBI taxonomy): domain Eukaryota; kingdom Metazoa; phylum Chordata; class Actinopteri; order Siluriformes; family Auchenoglanididae; genus Notoglanidium; species Notoglanidium macrostoma. The sequence goes on along the minus strand of JAQQZR010000036.1, from coordinate 27,786,226 downwards.
TAAAAACATCTGGCTAATCCACTCAGCTAGCTAATGGCTTACCTGTACACGTTTCTACAGGTTGCATGTTGAGATGTGAGATGTTCATATCTCCACAGATTTTGGTTCACTGAAGCAATTAGAATTGAAGAAAGCTGATCAATATGGACCAGGGATGCTCATCTGTCTTTCCTGTCTCAGATTGCTGCTACTGACTAATCATTTCATGCCTGAAGAGTGTAGACTTTCAGCATGTTTTATTCTGAATGAATTTGAATTATTTAACTCTTGCAATCTTAGGAGGCTAAATGCATTATCGATGTGTTTTGCACTCCGTAACAGTGACCAAAAATAAATGCAGCGACGTTGAATATTTCATTTAAAAAGCTGCTCAAAGACAGATCGAATGGGTCAAACTGGTAGACCATCTTTTCCAACTTTCTTATTACTTATGTTTGAGGTTTTAGCCAATCACAGACCTCTCTGAGCTCATGGATGTGGAAGAGGGTAGATAGCGCTTACCTCCGAGTGTGTTGCGATGCCCTGTGACGCAGCACTTTAAAACAGTGTGTTTAGATGGCTTGATGTGTCACAGAGGAAACACGTGTCAGCTTTCACTCTCTTTGCTAGGCAGCTGTGGTGTGACGGGGACAGCTGCTTAATTTAGGGAGAAAACGGTGGGAGGGGAATAAATATCTGAGATTTTCTAATTGCCTTACTGTTGTATTGCTCCATTTCTTCAACTGTTTGCTGTCTAAATTTGTGTTCTTATTCTGTAAAAAGGCTTGTTTTATTCTCTAAATCACTTCTTCTCATGGTTAACACATGAATTTTCTCTCTGTGTTTTTCAGCTGAGGTTTCATGTGTGTGAGAAGAACTTTAAGGTTAAACCACCATAACTCTTCCTGTAAAAATACCCTGGCCACTGGCTTAAAATGTGGGAAATCCCACTTGCCTGTCTAAAACTCTGTGCTAATTTACAGATTCATCTCAGTACATTTCTGAAAGAACCATGTATGGAATAAATAATCCTGAATGTATACATGTACAGTAGTAGTAGTTGTTGTTCTTTTTATTAACATACAGAAAGCATGTGTCACTTTAACCCTTCTCGCCTTGTACTAGGTAACACAGCATTTGGATGACATCACCCTTCTGCTCACACTAAGCTGAACTACTCACCAGCCGCTCTCCGTATATAAATAAACGTCATGCATACCTTCATAAATCAGGACACCACCCTTAAGCTCCTACTGATAAACAACAGATGAGCTGTACAAGAGCAATTAAGGCGGCCTTGTTACTGCTAATGCTTTAGAATGCGTATCAGCTCACTGATGGCTTTCCAGCTCTTCTGAGGTGCTACATTCCTTCACTATGCGTGTTTTTTTCACATCTTAAACATGAACAGCTGCCTCTGCATACAGCTGTAAGTGCATCTCTTGGTTCAGGCTGCTAAGACACAGCGCTGTTGAATTCTGGATTCTGATTGGTCAGAGGATGTTGATTAAAATTCTATAACAGCAATTCTGACAGTAAGGTCAGCCGCAAATCACAGGTTTATATTAACGTGCCTGCTTTATCCTTGCTTGTATGGCAGACCCTGCACATACTCTGATTGTTTTTGGAGTATGGATGGCATTGAAAATGGCGAGGATTCTGGGAAGGGTGAGCCGGCCCCTTTCCATGTTCCATATTTCAACACGTGAGCTTGGCTACATCTGAACTTCCACTTCCGCGCAGGTTTTTTCATAAAAAAGAAGGACGCAAGGCTCTATTATCTGTATCGATCTGAAAGTTTAAAACTCGGTAACATTCAAATACAAGAGCATGTAAGTATGAGTATGTAAGAGCATCAGACCTCCAAGCTTTGAGGATACTAGAGCCTGAAATTTCATTAAACTAAATTACAAGATAAGATTAAACTAAATTCAGTCATTATAAGTGTTTTCCTATTTATTTCCTCTGTTTTCCATTTGGACGTTAAACCACTGGGTAATAGCTAAATGTGAGCACAGGTTAGTCCACTTGCTAGACTTTTTGCCTGACGCACCTCTGAAGGAACCATTGTGATGGTCATGAGCCAGGAGCTGATGTTTCGCTTCTTTAATCCCAGAACATCTCGAGGTAATGGAGAAGTGGTGGGGATGTCTTCCTACTGCCCCCTGAAACCAGACCTGTGATCGTTGCTTTCCCCATGAATTGGAGTTTCTTTGGAGCCAGAGCCAGAAGCAAGATGATTTGATGCAATGCATCATAAGATGCACTGGGACATGACTTCAGTGAAGTTTCCTGAGGTCATCTGTAGTTATCGGGACTTTCTACATCACTGAATAGTACATCTCTTAGGGAATCAATTGTTGTTGCATGTTCTCCTTATGTCTTTGTGGGTTTCCTTCAGGTTGTCTAGTTTCCTCCTGCCTCTCAAAATATTTAAAAGTTTAACATTTAACACTGGAATACATCATTTCAGTCCCAGCAGCTCTGAAACATGTTATTGGCGACAAAGTGTTCATGTCAGTAAATTTGCAAGTGCATGAAAGAGTCATCATAATTTTCAGGCAGTATGAGTATGACATGATGCTATATGGGCTGGTCAATGATTCTCCATTTGGAAGGTAAACCACTGGGAAAATGCTTAATAATCCATCTATTAGGGGGTTGTTTATCATTTTGAATGTTCTTCTCGTGTCTTTGTGGGTTTTTTCAAGGTTCTCCAGTTTCCTTTTGCTGTCAGTAAGTGGATTGATTACACTAAAATGCCACTAGGTGTGAATGATAATTCCCTGTGATAGACTGGCGTCCCAACCAGAGTGCATTCCTTCCTCACACCCAGTGTCCTTAGGATAGGCTCCTGATCCACCTCGACCCTGACCAGGATAAAAGAGTTACTGAAGAAAGGGATGAATGAATAATATCTAAACTCTTCACCTTCTGATCTGGGTTTTAGACGTGAATCATTTGCTGATTATCACTATCAGGTTATGCGTTCTAGACATGGTTCCTCAACAAACGGCTAAGATCGCCGTGACATCTTGCGAGCACTCTTCCAGCATGCACCTACACATGGAAGCAGGACGTCCAATCTAAAGTTAAGCCAAGGTAGGGAATTATTTTTGTTTCAGATTAATAGTGTTGACATCTTCGTAATGCAATGCAAGGCTTTAAAAAAAGCAACTAGCTTTGTACAGAGACATATCTGGCACCTGTGAAGGGTGACAAAATTATCATTAAATAAAGCCATGAGTGATGACTCCAGGCGCACTGCAGGTGTTAATAAGAGCAAATCATAAAAATTAACATCTATATCAACCTGTTTTTGGCCCATGCGTCCCGTAAATTTAATAGGAATAATCTCATGGTTAGTATCGTGCTTTGCATGTGCGTGACTATTTTTCATGGTCTGTTGCACGACTGCTTTGCCTAAGTTCACCTCTCAAAAGAATCTGTGCTGACATCGAGCAGGAAATCAGCAAAAGGGGTATTGAAAATCAAACTGGCTTGGTCCTCAGACTGTGAATAATCGCTGCTGTAAATTTTGCGAGCAGCGTTAATATAAATCCACAGCGCTCATAAAAACTTTCGGATGCAGATCATTGTGTTTCTTGGCTTCTAAAGTGACCATCAATCACTAAGCTTTGGGTCTTAAGCTCATACTGCCTCACAGCATCCAATCCTTGTGCATCTTTATGTCCTATTTCCAATTATAAAACCTATTTTATCTATCTCTATAAATCATATCTGATTGGTTTGTGCTGTAAATAACAATGCTAGCAAGTTTGTTTGTTTTTTCTACCGGTATTCTTGACCAATAAGACAGACGTGTCTTTAAGGTTTCGGCCCGTAAACATATTTGTCGTAAATCATTTTCCCAGTTTAAAACATATACGTATCAGTAAAAATGATTTCGAATCATTGTATATTTTCATCGACTACCTTGATGACACTTATGGCTCCACCTAAAAATGTCTTCCATATAGATGCAGTCCAAAGGGCAAAGGATTCATTTATAAATTGTGTGTCCTAACATAAACGCTGTCTGTCAGGTAGCAATAAATTTAAAATGAACTAATGGTCCACTTTGAGGTGTGGGTGGTGCTCGGCCTGCGCTTTCTCAGAAGCTCGGACCTTTCAGCAGAATCCGGTCTGTAATACACATCATAAAGGACCTGTACACTTTTTTCATATCTAGGCTGTCCCATGCATGGACATGTGAGATGAACAGCAGTGCGTTGTCCTTAAATAGCAAAGAAATTTGTCCTCCACAAGGCAATCTCACTTTCAACTTGAATTCAGGTGTCCATACGGATTACAAGAGGAAAAGTGCCACGGTTGAAGCGTCGTTAAGTGGCAAATTTAGATACTTTCTGCACAAATGCTACACATGAACAAAGCTGAACTTCGGTGCAGCTCACAATGATGCAAACATATGGCTCGTTAGCATAGTTGCTCATTTCAACTTTCTAATATATTATTCAGAGGATTTTAAGTTCTTTTAATGTTACTTTGTGATATTATAGTTTTTCAGATTTATGTTTAACTCATACCAATTTATTACCAGCTTGCCACAAAATCTCACTTCGGCTTATATTAATACATTTTTTTTTGCATTGATTACGTGTCGCCTCGTTAACGCCACCTATTCCAATCTAGATAATCGTCTTTGACATTCGCTAGAAGTTAGCTTGTGGGTGAGAAGTTAGCATGTGCGTGGTCCGCTGCTAAGCTGTAGCTCCATCACTCATGCGAACACGACAGTAAAATGCACATTAGTGTCATTTGGAACAGGCGAGCACATGAATGGATGTATGGATGTTTGCCTTTGTAAGTCATCTCACTGCTCGGGGGCCAGCAGTTGTGTTGGCACGTTTTGGATCCGCTGGAGCGGCATATGTTAGGTGTTTCAGAGCGACATGACCCTTGCGGCAATCAATCAGTGGCCATGACAGTGCGGGGGGTCGCTGACTCCAAGGCCACGTAGCTACTTGCCTCTGTCATGAGCCTCAGCTGGCTCTTGGAGCTATTCGGCTGAGCATATGACCCAGTTAGGTAACTGTGGATCACTACCACAGTCCCCTGCTGATGGATCCTTCCACGGCCTGTAACAGTGAGTGAATAACCGGGTTATTAACTGGGAATAACTGTAACCGGGTCCTGCACATGCACATACCTGTAGAAACAGCAAGAGCCTTGGACTACATTATGCAACTTGCGTGAACTGCATTGATGTTTTTTTTTTTATTTGCTTTTATCATTAATGACCTTCAACATGGACACCAAATGTATTCCATTCTTAGAAAACTGTTATATGCAGACGAGGTGCTGCTGCCCCTCATGCCACTTTCTTTTGAGCCACACCAAGCTCTCAAGACCATCGATCCCACCAGAACATTATCATATCTCCTTCCATAACGGCTGACGTTAGCCATGCCACTTCATTAGTGGACAACTTGTACTTTGCATTAATCCTTTAGGTGCCTTGTCGTGAGATTGATGCCGATAAGCACACGATCCCTCATTATCCTCTTACTGCAGGTGCCGTGTGAACGGGACGGTCATCTCATCCCGGTCACTGTGCATATATTTCTCTCATTAAAAGTGCACTTGGAAACTGTTGACAAGCCCAACCATTTCAGGTTATGCCAGCCTTTAAAGTGTTTGATTCCAACCAAATGTTCCAGTCATAATCTCCAATGCATTAAACAGCCCTGTCATGCAAACCGCACAGGTTTAAGTCCCGAGTATTAAGTTTAGATGTTGATCACGACCTTTTTGCATTACGGAGCGCTGAAAATGCAATTTATTACGATTCCCAGCAGCGCGGCATGCTTTGATGGGTGTCAGCTGAGAAATGTAGCTTGCTTGTAGAGCAGCGATGACACGCACGCCTCATCCTAGTCAGCGTGTGTCAGCCCATGACCTTCAGAAGAGGCATTCCAGCTCAAGAGAATCAATCTCTTTACTTCACTGATCACTGAGGGTACCTTATAGTGAAAAATGTATGTAAAGTGTGTCAATAAAAGAAAATGAGCGTAAGTGCGAGAAAGCGAAAGAGTCGTTCTCCAGTGCATCATGCCTCCACTTTTCTTGCAACCCCTTACATTGTAATCGAGACCTTCTGAGTACTCGTTCCAAATTGTAAGAAGTTCTCTTCTTTTCTCATCCCAGTCACGTCAGTTTAGTACAAATTGAAGCCCAGCAAAACAAAAAAAAACTGGTAAGAATCGTACTGATTTGTCATCTGCGCTGACCTTTTCATGCTACACAACGTAGTTAGCGCTATAGCTATCCTTGTGTGTTTGAATATAAACAAGCCTTAAGACTGTAATGTGGAACTTGAGGATGAGCGCTTCTAGCCCTACCTCGGCTAAATGTCTCAGTATCCTGGAGTAAGGGAAGTCTTGAATAAAAACCTTTGTGTCCTGAGCACACATGAACTCCATCTAATGTTAAAAAGCATGTTGAGGTAAGTTCGCTAGTTTGTTAATGTTAGCTAGTTACATTTAACTGAGTTAGGATGTTTATTTTGCAGGCTAACTCAATTGCAGTAGCTAACACAGGTAGCAAGTCGTATTCTAGCTAATGGTAAATGTTGGTTATTTTGATGATATTTTACTTCTGATTCATTCGTTAGCAAACTGTTTAGCATTAGTCATGCATATGAGCAGCAAACCTGCAGAGATCGGAGGATGTTTTCAGCTAAACAGAGATTAGATTGCTTTACAAAGATTTTTAGATAACTAAAGTAACTTATCACATGAAAGCATGTCATTAACTTTAATTTCATCAGGTAAAAATGTAATTTTTATGTTTTAATACTTAAGTACGTTCACTTAAGTACATTTTTGGCTGGATATTCCTTCTACTTGTGTATAATTTCCCTGTGATTTTTCAACCCCTGGCTTTAAGGCACTGCTTATGTGCATTGTCATTGTATTTCCCTTTGACCCTCTGAGGCATCTCGAGGTAAGAGTGTGTGGATGTTTCAGCTCCAGCCACGCTCCAGAGTCTTCACTATCGATCCCAAGAGCTGCTGTCTCTCTTGCCAGCTTCTGCAAAAATCTGTTGAAGCAGATATCAAAGACATAAAAGACCGGCAATGCCATCTAAATGCTTTTTTTTCTAAACATTCTTGCTTGATTTACACCAGTTTTTTTCTCCTCAGGTTTTTAAGTGTTTTGAGGTCTGCTTAGCAGATTGTTGCAATGATTTCTGGGAAGACAGAATGAGGCTTGCACGCGTTTAAATAGCAGAAGAATGAAAGCTCGGTAGATCAAATCCAAAGAGGCGATGTCATTGGATGACTTGTTTAGATATTTCGTTACTCGAATATTTTCATGTATGTGAAATATTTTCTGGCAACGCTTTAAAGCACTCAGATATCTTATCACGATAAAAGTAAAAAATACCTTAGCATCACGCAACACTGCAAAACGTGTTTAAAAAAAAAAAGTCAAATCTAAAATTGGTTACTGCATTAAATAACCGTCTTCATACAAGATACTCGGGATTATTTGGTCAAGTCAATAAATAATTCCGTCAATAGATCAATGGATTAAATGAACCGTATCAAACAAGCCGGTTTATCCGAACCTGCAGAGGACTAATTTAGCTTCTCCAAATAGAATATTAATCAAAATATTTCAGTTAACTTCCGATTGTGCAATGAGGAAACCAAAACTTACACCTCAGTGTTCTCAGTTCTAAAGATGAAATCAAAGATAAAATCAGGTTTCTGTTTTATTTTTCCATTGACTGAATCACTTTTGCATCAAGATTCGCTCACAGCATTCAAAGTCATTAAATCTGATTTTTGAAAATCTGATTTCTTGTTTTCTGACTGATATAACAAAACGTGTGAATAATAATAACATCAATAATAATAATAATGAGGTTGTATATGTGGAGATCAAGTCTATATTTAAAAGGTTACCAAAAACATTTTTGTGTCAATTTGATAACCTTTCTTGTGCACCACAAATTAATACAAATGCTTTTTATCTACAAGCTCATACTATTTTTTCATAAAAGCATGCCGTGTTATTAAAATCGTAGAGTTTCTCTGCGTGTTATAAGAGATATCGATAAATCTGTTCATTTTAAAAGATTAACAGCTGGTTTCATTTTTAAAAATGTTCCAAATGGTCTTTTTCCTAAAGATTAACTAGAACTTTCCTAATATTCTACGTATTATTAAATGCATCATCGTTAAATTGCATAAACGCGTAAAAAATGTCTTACAAGTGAAAATAACTTCCATATAGCTACAATTATCAAATATTCATCTTAATAAAACAAATGTAACATTATTAAGCCCATTTCTAGACATATTTGCTAACAATGAGCATGAAATTGTTAAAAAAAGAAGAAGCAAATTTCTATTTCTAGAGCATTTCCTAGCTTAAAACTAGTAAAAATGTCTAGAAATGTCTAGGCTTAGTACACATATATTTCTTATAAAATGATCACTTAATGAGGAAGATCGATATTTTTAGCTTCATTTATGATATTTTCACTTTAATGTATTGGAGTGAAGTATTCATTAGACATCCAGGAAATGTGTTCCTTGTTGATAATTGGCATACAAACACCGATTAACTCGGGACCTGTTGTTTCTCGCTCAAGCGTGTAGTAGACGTTCACTCCACTGAGCTGTTGCATGCCATGTATCTGAAGGGCCGTGCAGGTATTTCAGCCATGTAGGTGTTTAAATCAAAGCCGGCCTGAGCCGTCAGCGAGGGAGGAGTTCTTGCGGGACGCAGTTCGAGGGGTAGGGCCTGAGTTTGAAATATGGTTGGTAGAGTGCCTGTTATCTTTTCTCCTCGGCATCAGGCGTCCAGCACCGGTGTGTCATCAGTTACAGCCCGGAGCTGGCACTGGCTCAAATTGTGCGGGGTGGGGGGAGAGATGCTAGGAAATGCAATCCATATGGTGGCACTATAAAACCTAGCACATCCATGTCCATAGTCCAAGATCATCGCTGCACGCTTCAATAAACCATCAAGTCAATAACTCTCAATTCTTCACAGCGGCCACGGTGGTCCACACAGCAGAAGACTTCTCCAGAGAGCAAGGTGACCAGGACTCGGTGATTATAAAGGGTATGTTGATTTTACTGTGAATATTTTCTCCCAATTTATTATTATTATTATTATTATTATATGTGATTAATTGTGTTCAGTAATGTCACAATGACACTTGAGCAGCTACAGTAAGTCAAGGTGAGTGGATTTATCAAACCCAAGTGAAAATATGTTGCATATTGATGATCACCCCATTGCTAGACACAATTACTAATTTTAAGCATCATTGCCTCATTCTATTGATGGATAACTGCGACGATCAAGAAAATCCAAACTGAAGACAATTTGAGAGTGAGTGGACTTACCAAGAAAATTCCATCTTTGTCAAATATATCTACTGTTTCTCACTTTGAAAAGATTATATTACAAATATGAGACTATTACACCCATTCTTAGACCTTTTTTCATTCATTTAAAGCTTCATTGGGTTGTTCTGTTGATCACTGATTTCCCAATTTGAAGCAGAAAATGTGTAGAGATGCGTAGAAAAATGCTTAATATTCAAATTTTCCTTGCTTCATAATAAAAATATTATATTCAGATACATTTGACTTTTTTATGATAAATGCATCTTATTCCATTCCTTTATACTTTTATTACATTAAGTCATATATTCAGTTAACACCAAATCAATATGATCATACTTACCAATCCTAGGCAAAAACTTATATTAGAAAGTGATAATGTCTTGAATAAAGACTGATTTATATAATACTTCTCATGTTATTATGTTTATTTAATATACATAAAACAAATACGAGGCTATTTCTAGACTTTCTAGTCATTTTAACCTTGAAATCTTTTTCTGTCAGCACATAGTGCATAGTGCATAGACGATTTCAAGCTTCGAAAAATGTGTGGAAATAAATTTAATAAAATTCTATTTGACATATGACAGCATCATAATAAGAAATATCACACAAGTTTGACTTTACTGAATATATACGTAGGTATTATATTAAATCACACATCGGCTTGGAATTGCCTTATTCTATTGGCTGATAACTTTTCTTATTTAAGGCGTTTACTTCTAGAAAATTAAAAAAACGTGTTTGATTTTATATTATGAACTCAATGTTGTCATAGTCCTGAAGAACACATAACTGCTTCTTCTACTTTTTTTCCCTTCTTCTTCACAGGAGATCCTGCTGGATTTGATATGAAGATCCTGTGTCATGTCATATTCCTGCTCATGCTGGGAGGCATTCATTGCCAGAACAACCGAAATGCCAAACCAAGCAGCAGAGCGGCTAAAAAACCCATCAGTCCGTCTGCAGAGGTCGGCCTAGACGATGACTCTGCGTCAAGTTCTGGTAAAGACACACGTGCGGGGAACCAGCAGACAGCATCCGCTAGCAAGCCGGCCGATGACATGAAGCTGCACCTCCTGAGGAACACGCCGGCCACGTGCAATGACGGCACTGCGGCTGGGTGAGAGCATGAGAAAGCATCGTCTGAGCTCCTTCACTTCTGTTGTGATGTGAAGCAGAGAGAGATTACCAATAGCAATGTTTTTTATTCCTCTTATACCACAAAAATTGTTCAAAGCCTGTTTTTTTTATTTGTTAAAGAGCAACATGGTGTATTTTTTTTTTTATCCAGTTATGGCTACATTTATTGTTGTGGAAAGTCCACAAAACCAGTTAGTTCCGGTTATCTCTTGCACTGTACCAGCTATAAGAATTCATTCCCTCACCAGCCTCTGTTAAAGTTTATTATTATAATAATAATAAAAAGAAGAAGAAGAACTGATAAGAACAGCTCTGTATAAATGTTGGCTGAAAAACAGGCTCTATTACAAAAACATCCTGATATAGCGATGACCTCAGCATGTCCTAGGCACATCTGTAACCTCTTCCTATCCTATACCATTCTATTTTTATTTTCCGTCCACAGGTTTTACCTAAAAGAGTTCAAAGGAAGCAAGAGGTGGCTGATATTTTTGGAGGGTGAGTATTTAAAACGAGGTTAATTTTGTCAAGGGGCCGTCAGCAGGCTTAAATGCTCTGCCCGGCATTATTTTGTCCGCTGCTCATCTTCTTAAAGGCTTATTTTTGTTGGGTCTTTTTGGATCATGTGATGCTGTGTTGCTTTACTTGCATTACATGTACAGTTGACGGTGTAAGCAAGAAAAGAAACCCACAGTGCAGTTGGCTCTGCAGTGGAAGAGTACAATGACATTTCTGAGGGAAACTCGTTACTCAGTTAAAAATGCAATTCTATAAAATTCTATAAATAAATCCTTTTGGTAAAAGTTAAAGTAAAGAAAGTCTAAAAGATCCTATATATATATTGCTCAGTAGTTTACAATAATTTCTATATATCCCAAGACTAGAGATTAGAAAGTGGATTTAATCGACTTCACAGTTTAGCAGGTTAGAAGTTTGTTATTTTGTTCTTTCTTATGAACAAGCACTCGGCAGACATCTTTTTTTTTTATTTAGTAGTTTGATTTACAATATAGAAGATTATGCTCTAAACAGAAGGATTTCTTCCTTTTTCCAATTTGGTTTTGCTTTTTATATCAGACACATCTCAAACTACAACCGTGTAGAGAAAAGATACACAACACGGCATATCTTTGCTAGGAAAAAGAGCTAAAAGTTAGCATAGACCTCTGTGGGTTAAAGTAAAAGTAGAAGAAAGATTCACGTGTCCAATTTCAGTTGGTCATTTAGTTCCACTTTCAGCAAGGAACCAAGGTATGTGGTAAAACATTAGCTATGGCTAACAACAGCTTTATTCCTAATCTGTCAAACGTTAGCTAGCATGATAATAACTAGCTGAATTCTCCCAGACTAAATAACAAGTGTATGTAGCACCAGATAGAATACAGTGTTATTAGGTCTTACTCTTGCTATGAAACCTATTGAAGTTTAGATTTGTTAGGAATTTAGATGCTGTCTGGTGCTTAAATATCACCTTATGACTTTGGGAAACAGGATTACAGAGTACTGTAGTAATGTAAGCAGAGATTTTCTTTGAATAAAGCTGGAGGTTAGGTGTAACATGTAAAATGTAACATATTAAATGATAGAACTCGTTCATTATATTTTGAGTTAAATTTTATAATTAGGACGACTTTTATACTCCTAGTGATGTCAGAGTGAACACTAATACACATTGCGTATACTGACAAGCACTAATACACATTCCTGCACCAGTCATGCCTGTCGCTGCTGCTTTTACAGCACGGCCCGGTGCAGGTGCTCCATACCTCGAGAGCCTGAACAGCAGCCTAACGGGGCTGCCCTAGTCAAACCGGATGTCCGGCTAATATTAGTGAATTATTTTTAGGTGGTTGGTGCTGTTACAACAAAGAGACCTGTGATTCCAGGTATAAAAATATCCCTCGCTTGATGAGCTCAACTGACTGGCCACAGACACGCAAAGGTAGGCTGCTGTCTATCACCTCCTGTAATGCTAACATGACATGCCCACTCTCTGTTTCTCTTTCTCTCACTCTCTCTGGTAAGTGCACGAGGCTTACATTTTTCTGTGGTGATCTGGGATTATTTTAGGAACTGGAATCCTGTCTTCACAAGCTGAAGAGAATCCGCACTGGTATAATGCCAACATTGTGTAAGTGCATCAAAGCGTAATTGTGAACGCACAACTGAGCACATTTATATTTCTTGTAATTTTATGTGTTTTGTGACCAGGTTTGTCCCCTACTGCTCCAGTGACGTGTGGAGTGGTAACAAACCAGCAGCAAAGACCAAACTGGCGAAAGAAACAGGTGACTCAGTCTTCTATTAGTCTATGGATATGAATTCGCTTAAAGCTGCAGTGAATTAAATGTTTTGTTACAAACGTTCAATCAGGGGAGTAAAATATAATCTAAACCAGGAGTTCTCACCATTTTTCTCACATTCACCCCACTACCACTGCCCCAACAGCCCCTTCTGATGTTGTAACCCATCCTCCTCAGTGTGTTGTTTGTTCTGAGATGCTTTTCTGCTCACCACGGTTGTAAAGGGGGCTTATCTGAGTTACCATAACCTTTTTGTCAACTCAAACGAGTCTGGTCATCCTCCTCTGTTTTCTCTCATCAAAAAGGCATTTCCACCCGCAGCAGAACTGTTACCTACTGGGTGTTTTTTGCTTTATGCTCCATTCTGTATAAACTCTAGGGACTGTTTTGTGAGGAAAATCCCAGGAGATTTCTGAAATACTCAAACCTGCCCATCTGGCACCAACGGTCAAAGTCACCGAGATGTTTGACGTGAACATTAATTGAAGCTTTGGGCCTGCGTCGTTTAACCTCTTTATGTTTGTGTCTGCTCCATGTCAGAGTACTCCTTCGTGGGATCTGTGATCATTCGGGAGCTGATCAAAGAGCTTGCAACAAAAGGACTGAAGCAAGCCAAAGTGGTGATGCTGGCTGGAACGAGGTAATATGTAAGGAATAACAATAACACAATGGGACGTACTGTCGTAGAAAAATAATCTGACACATGGCTTTTAATCAGTTCATGTGGAGCATCCTCCATACAAGCTCACCTGAACGGGTTGTTACTACTGAAACTGTATCGTATTAATATAGACCTGTGACTGTCAGAGCTGCTGTTATAGGGAATGAATCAACACCCGCTGAGCAAATAGAATCAAGAATTCAACAGCACTGTGATCATTTTTATTAAAGTAGATGGATTATCAAAGTGGGAACAATGTCTAGGATCTCCTTATGCTTGGTAAGGACAAGGTACGTATCAGTAGCAATGCAACTCATTATAGCTGATTGGTGCATTTAGATCTCAATAACACGCTGCTGGAAACAATAGACGCAGAGGCATTGGGCCAGAGGGCTTAAACACTTTCTCCATGTATGGACCAGCTCCTTGCCGCACCATCCGAGCAGCACACATAACCCTGGCAGGAGCTCTATTTTCAGTCCATGCTGTCGTCAACCACACAAAGATGTATACCACTATGACATAATATCTATGTTTATCCCTCCACAATGGGACACTGAATTCTGGAAATTCTTCCCAGATTAGCGGCATGTTTGGTCGGTCAAAAAAGACTGCACAGCCATGCACACAGTTATCACGCCAATAAGACGTCCCGTGTAGTTTTCTATCCCAGTCGAGATTATTTTGGCTACATTTTTGGGATAGAAAGTATGTGCTCCATCTTACCTGCAGTGCTGGAGGTACAGGTGTGTTGCTCAACATCGAGAAGGTGGCCGGTCAGCTGGAGCAGCTCGGTGCAGATGTGCAGGTCCGAGGCTTGGTCGATTCAGGATGGTTTCTGGAAAGCAAGCAGCAAAAGACCCCAGAGTGTCCAGACAATCTGCCTTGCACTCCGGTTGATGCTATCAAGAAAGGGTTACGGTAAAGTCAAGTTATTTTCTTGACCGTTTACACTCTCACGCATCATTCTTTTTTTTAATTATTGAATAAGTGTTTTTTTTCCCCCACAGAATGTGGAATGGAGTTATTCCAGAGAAATGCAAGCAGCACTACAAGCGAGGCGAGGAGTGGCAATGCTTTTTCGGACACAAGCTGTACTCCTTCTTGAGCTGTGAGTTCAAATCAGTGAACGTTCTATGCTGCTAGGGTTCAATTTACCAAATTTTCCTTTATGTTTATTTCTGTGGACAGTAGGTCTTAACAGGTATTTTTCATCATTAGAAATGGTCAGGCTTTCTTGCAGCAATGAATCAGAACAGATGCAAACTTCAGTGGTGGAGGAGTACAATTTAAAAACCCGCTCTTTGCAGCTCCGTTGTTTGTGGTTCAGTGGCTCTTTGATGAGGAACAGTTGCGCGTGGAGAACATTTACGTGGGCGGACAGACTCTTTCCGAGCAGCAATGGACCTACATGCAGAATCTCGGGAAGGAACTGAAAAACTCCCTCAAAGATGTCACGTAAGTGCTGTCCTCTCACACAGCTACTCTGTGGTTCCTTATTTCACATTTACGCATGATTCAATCCATAGAAGAAAATAGTTTGCAGGTAGATCATCTGATTAAACAGTGTCAGTACTTACTATTCATTTCTAAACATGGAATTCAGTAAACCATAAGGCTTCTATAGAATAGTGTACGCTATAGTTAAGCACCTCTCGTCATGTGGATTTTTTTCCAGTGCTGTGTTCGCCCCGTCCTGCCTGTCCCACACACTGATCGCTAAAAGGTAAGGACTCTGCAGCCACAAACGGTGATCTCATGCTACTGTTTTTGACCACGCATCCATCACGTAGCATTCTGGATGTCACCAAAATGCCACTTTACACTTTCACACACCTAGCCAGTGGCCTCGCTGGGCGTAATGATAGCACGGACCACCCGGGGTCTACAGTATGTGGGTCATAAAACGATCTCATGAATTTATTTGTATGTTACAAACATATTAATTCAATTTTATTAATCAAGCAAGGAAAATGTTAACGTGAATGAGAATCTATCCTATCCTAATGAAAATCCTAATGCTCTGATCGATCACATGATGCTTGTCTTCATCGTTTCCCAAACTTATTTCAGTAACTGGATGGACTTCCAAGTGAAGGGCACGTCTCTGTCTCGTGCGCTCCAGTGCTGGGACAGAAGCCTTCAGGAGGCCAACAAGAACAGCAAGACGGCACTGAAAGGCTGTCCTTTCCACCTGATCGACACGTGCCAGTGGCCTCAGTGCAACCCGACGTGTCCGCCGCTGATCGACCAGGCCACGCAGCAAGAGATGACCCTGCTCCAGGTGCTGACCAGCATGGGTGTGGACCTGCAGAAGCTCAGTCTGGACACACGGCGCGACAGCAGCGCTTCCTCCAGCATGATTAGCAACGGTGGCTAACGAGTGATAGTCGAGTGATAGTACAGTTTGTTCAGTGGCGACCGTTAGAGTCACTCTTTAGTGTTCCGAAGTGGTTGTATTTGGATTTCTGTGCCAAATATGTGCAAGTAGGATGGAATTTTGGAAGTGAAGCATGAGTTATGATTATGTATCTAGTCACAGTTAATCCGTAGTTAACCTGCAACTCGTGTATGAGGAGATTAGATTAAAGGGTCAGTGTTTTTTTGGGTTTTTTTATTTCACCCAAACTGCTTTATTCAAACAAGGCGTCTTTATACAGGAAATGCCTTTCCTCAAGAAGAAAGAGAGCGTGAGATGACAGTACCAGTGAATTCTAGAGATGTTTTCCGACTGTATTTACGAGCATACACACCTGGAAACAAAGCTAATTATTACGCAATACAGTACCCAATGTGCATGGCATGTTCGGGGTTGGTAGAGAAACCACATACCTAAAGGTTATCTATTTATTATCTTTTGTCTTAGTTGAGAAAAGTGTGATATCCTTTCAGTTATGAATATTTACTGGTATTAAATGCCACGTAGTATGATTATTTATATATTAATTTCACATTTTCTTGTATGTACTGAATATAAAGTCAAATATATTGTATGATCATGAATGTAAATCATTTGACATTTATAGGCTGCTGAACACTAATAAATGTATAATAGAAGCTTCAGAGTCAAATGCTTTTTTTCCTCATTAATACAATTAAACTTCACGTTTGTATAGTGAACGTTAACATACTCTTTTGTATCAAATATTTACATATTCACATTTACTACAGTTAATATTCTTGATATAAAGTTAAAAACTAATAATGCTGTAATAATGCATGAAAATTATTAAAAATATATAATTGTTCCTATGGCGATGACATTACCCATCAGCTCTAGCATGTCACAAGTCTAATGTTTCCTGTTTCACCTTGATTAGCAAGGTTATTTAAGTTGTCGTGTGTGTGTCACAGTATTGCTTCAAGTCTGTATGTTTTTTTTTTTAAACAGTTCTTGTTTATGGTTCTTGTTTTCAAATTTCTAGTGGTTTGTTTGCACTTTACTTAAATTGTCCGTGTCCAATTCATGACCGGTGAAACCTTCTGTACGGAGGCGTTTAATTAACATTTGTGGAAGGAGTCTCCAGTGTCCAGTAACATAACAAGCTGAACTTTTTTTGTCTTATTATTAAAAAGGCGACGTTCTGTAAGGAGACGTTAGAGCTAGTGGGATCTGTTGGTCTGAAGGTTGTGAATTTAATTCGCACGAGAGTCACAAAACTGTATCCTCTGATTCCTACACAAAAACTACACAAAACGTACCCTGTAATTCACATCACAAAAATGTGATATGAATCACAACGTATGCTTTGTGTAGTCATGGTGTTTATTGCACAGCTCTGTTCCACGTGGGAGTGAGAATCAGCTTTAACTACCAATAATGTGGCTAAAAAAAAACCCTGAAAAAGTATTTTTTTGTCAGTCTACTTTCTGTTCCCCAGAAATCTGTTTTTCACATTCAGTTCCTTAATCTGTCTGGGTAAAAATATGAAAAGAAATCTACCATAGTAGCAAAAAAAAAAGTCAACTTCTAATTTGTGTCTCAAGCATGCAGTAGTAGTAGTAGTAGTAGTAATAATAATAATAATAATAATAATAATAATAATAATAATAATAATTAACAGCTTTATTTAAAATGCACCTCAAAATGCTTTACAGTGTGAAGCAAAAAAACAACAGAAAAAGAAACAGAACATAGTAAAAAAAAAAAAAAAGGTCAAATAGGCAAATCAGAAAAAATGCAAATATAATAATAACTATTATTATTATAATTATAATAATAATAATGTATTTTTTTCCCTAAATGTAAGCAAATATATAATAAAAGTTCAAAATGAATAAAAATGATGATTTCAAAATTTCTATTATAATAGAAAATATATATCAATATAAAATATATCACATACAGTATAATAAAAATCAAATATAAGTCAAATACATAAAAATATATACAATTTATAGAAAACAATAAAAGTACAAAAATTAAAATTATGTGAAAGTAGCGTAATGTACCAGTAATAATATTAATAATAGTAATAATAATAATAAAAGGTATCGGGGTTTATTTTAGAAATATTTTTATGCACCTTTTTTAAATCAGTGATGTATTGGAGGGACAGAATGGAGAAAATAATAATAATAATAATTAGTAATATTATTATTATAATAATTAGTATTATTATATAAGGTATATAAATATATAATGCATAATGATACTGTAAAATATATATGAAATAATTAAAGCAATTAAAACTACATAAAATAATGTGACATTAAACAAATAATAAAAGTGAAAAAATATATTTTCAGGATGTTTTTAAGCCTGTTTTCCCTTTTTTTAATCAGTGATAGAGGGGGGCTGTAATGAGTGTCATAATTGAATGTTGTTTTTACCCAAGTGAAAGTGGTTTGCAGAAAGGAAGTTGTCGTTTTTTTGGTGTTTTTCTTTTTGACTGATTCTCTTTTTCTTTTTTGATCTCTGCGTCTTTGATTTTTGCAGCATTTAAACACCTTTACCTCAGATCAGACCTGATAATCATAAAGACAGACATTTTCGATATATAATTATGGGATTGGTTCAGTCACAATGAGTTCATTATCAATCCCAATCTTTTTTCTTTTGCATTTTACAATCTTTTTTTTTGTTTTGTTTTTTTTGCCTATTGCTGCAAACGCATAATGTTGTCTGAACTATGACAACGTTTACACAAGCCTTCCTTGCAAGAAAATGCTATTTAACTCTACAGTATTCTAGAAACAATATTATAGAAAAAGAAAATCTATGCATGCATGTCCACAGGAGCAAAGATTTGCACCCTTTTTGAAGAGTGCAGAGCACTGGCTGCATGATCACGTGACTCACCTGGATTGTGGTCGAGCGCATTTTCCTGTCATCGCCCCTTTCCTTAGCAGCACCCTAGTACACACACCAACCACAGCTGCATGTGTGCAACCAAGTGTGTACCTGTGCACACCCAAAGCTAAGGTCAGGACGGTGGGGTATTGAGGAGGGAGGGATGCAAATGTAAAAAAAAAAAATAATGAAACAATGGCTGCTTTACAGTGCCACTTCCTGGAGTTGTAATTCTGCATCCGATTAAACAGATGTGTGATTTTCTTAAAGCACACAGATATTCAGATGAGGGTTTAGGTTTGGGAAAGTTTTGTTAGCATATCATCACACAAACAATGCAGTGAAGCATTTCCTTCGACCTGACCCTCACAAGTCACTGATTTATAAAGTCTGCAATCATGTAGTTTGGGTTTTTTTTTTTTTTTCAAAATGTTTCAGTCTGAGATTCCTTGAATCTCTTGATGAAATGTATGTGTGGGTACGGCGTATTCACCCATAGGAACAAGTTTGTTAAGTTTAGTTGTGGCCAAACTGAAACTTTAAGTAAAAAAAAAAAGGTTTCACTATTTTTTACTATGCGCAGATTCTTTTTTACTCATTTTCTCATTTTTGTTTTCACAAGAACTTCTTTTCTCACTCACGTTTCATTTTCCATTTTCATATTAATGAGAAAGCCAGCATGACAGCACTGGCCTCCAGAGAGTCGCAGGCTAGTTAAACATGAAAGTTGAAGATTTGGAGATTAATGTGTATGAACAGGATGTACAGATGATGAGGTGAGATAGCTGGACAGACTAAAGGACTAAAGCGTCGCTGCATCACTCTCTTTAGGTAGAGATGAAGCGAGGGCTAAATCTTACTGAAGGGAATTGTTTATCGTAATAAAGATAGCCCAACATGCCAATAAAAAGAAGTTAAAAAGGTCAACTTAGACATCATCGAAGGTCACATTGAATACGCAAATCATTGAGGGTGGATTTTTCCTTTAAATAATGAAGTTCTTAGGTATTAGTCTGATTCAGATTTAGAGGACATCGAGTTGAAAACACAGCCTACACATGAACCACAGCTGCACACATGAAACCAAGCGTACCTGTGTGCACCCATGTGTGAGGCAGGGGGAATCATAAAAGGTTTGAGTAGCATTGTTTTTCCCATACTCTGCCCTACTTTACACCTCTGTGGGAACCCTTTTGATAGTAAACTGTGCAGCTGTACAAGGTTAACCACTTGTTATTCAACTCATCTCATAGAGAATTATTCTTCTCACCCACAGATCATACCGGGTTCCTCTCCAGGTCTCTTCTGCACATTGCCTCCAGGAGTTTTCCTCATCACAGTCGACTCTGGCTTGCTCACTAGGAAGCAAAAACTACATCCAGATTTCCATAAATCTGCTTTGTGACAGTGTCGACAAGTAAAATTGAATTGAATCCAACACTAGCGCTAACACACCTGACTCAAGTCATGACGTGGAGCTTGAGATTGAGATCTGTGAAGCTGTCAGAATGTTGTAAGTAGATGTCCTTACTTACAACTTTATGACCAAACACAGCATCCATATTGGGCTTCTATTCTTTCTTACTTACTGCTTGATATGAACATAGAACGGCTAAGCATGTATTTTGCCGTCTGCAGCAAGACTTCACAATGAACATCAGAGAGTATACACAGACAAAACCAGGAAGTACAGCAAAGACCAGAACTCTGGAATTATTTTATGGACTTAAAGATTCAAAACAGAGTATACGTAGACAGTGTAACGAAGGATTAACACAGAACAGGTGAACACATTCAGGTAATAAAAACCGACAGGGTCGAAGACAAGATTACAGCATGAACACGCAGTTCGTTTTCTGTTCTAGGTCTGTCTCCGCCCCTTTCCCAACATTGCTTTGTTACCTTATTGTGTTCACCTGTTCTTGAGTTGTTTGTTTGTGTGAAGTTGTCTTTAAGTCTGTGCTTTAGTTCTCGGGTCCTGATCCTCATTGTACTTCCTTTCTCACCTCTTTTACTCATTTTTTTAATAGGAATTTTTCTTCTTTGTCCTTGCCTGTCCGTGTTTTGACCCCTGCTAGGGACTCTGAATGCAGTTGTTGGATTTTCCCTACTAGAGCACGCACCAAGTTGACTCACTTGCGTACTGCTTTCCCATTTTTTATTTCGTCAGGCCTGTTGCACTTGAAATAATCATTGAGTTAACTGTTTTTTTTCCTAAAGAATGCAACAATTACAACATAAAATGTCGCAGTGATAATACGCAAATAGGTTTGTCAACTCAAATGTCGATATTATACTTTGTTTCTATCTTGAGTCACGTTAAATCTGCCGTCTTCGAAGAGTCTCAAAGAGTTTGCTCACTACATAGGATGGAAATTTATCCACAGAAATGAAAGATGAGTTTTTATTTCATTTTTGTATTACGTGATAAAAGTCTTGGCACCCCCAGCTTTTGTTTGCTTGCACCCAGAATTACCGAGGAGCAAATTCATAATTATTGACACAAAAGGTAGTGTACATAAACTCTGTACAGATAAAGTCTTATTGCCTTCGCTTGTTTTTCTCGAAACAATATGAGATGAGGTGAAAACCCTTTCCTCTGATCGTGGCTTCAAACACAGGAGATGTGGTTCCACAACGAGCAGAGGGGGGTGAAAAAGCACTGTTGATCACTGTGTTCAAAGTAGTAGTGCAGCGGACGTCAAACACACACTCATTCTACAACAATGGTCTCATTCACGGGTGAGTGCAAACATTTTAAAACCAAGTAGCTAAATAGTCTAGTAAAACTTATCTCCATAGTCTTTGTCTACTTCTAGTTTATTCTATAAAATAGATGTGAAGTTGTAAAAATAGTGCAAATACAACACACATACAATACAGGAAAAGCTTTCTACACGGAGTTTTGTTAAATGTTTGATTAAATGACTAAATTCCATTAATGACCTGATAGTAGAAGAGTTTTCTAATTTGTGTTCTCTTTTATCTGTAGCCTTAGGTCCCGTTCTGTTGATGTGGTCCTTCCACTTTCAGGTAACATATTTAGCACCATGAGGTTGCGCATGGTTGCATGTGCACTACTTCTACATCTAGTGCTTTTTCTTTTTACAACACTACCTTTTTTTAATCTCGCATCAAGTTTGAGACTGACCTGTGAATGTAGAGATGGTGTTTCCATTTTAAAGGCATGTTTTGCAATAATAGCCTGGATGATGTATTTTTCTTTATTGTGAAGTCGTCGGCTTTTGAGTCAATCTGTGAATTCGCCCCCTTTTTTCCAGACAAGTTGGTCCAATTTGACTACCGAGTTCACAACTGAAACAACCGAAGAGGATTACACACCTGACTATGATAAATTTGAGTCTGTCTGTGAGAAACTCTCCAATCGAAACTTCCGAGCATGGTTCCTACCCACAATCTACAGCATCATCTGCTTCCTGGCTCTCCTAGGAAACTTCCTGGTCATCCTGACCTACGTCCATTTCAAACGGATTAAGACGATGACGGACATCTTCCTGCTGAACCTGGCCGTAGCTGACCTGCTCTTTGCACTATCGCTGCCCTTCTGGGCTGCCAGCACCATGACCAATTGGCCTCTTGGGCAGTTTCTGTGCAAGGCGATGTATGCCATCTACAAGATCACCTTTTTCAGTGGAATGTTCCTGCTCACTTGCATCAGCGTGGACAGGTACTTCTCCATCACCAAAGCTGTCTCGGCTCACCGCTGCCGTTCCAGTGCCATTCACTACGGACGCATATCTTCCCTGGTCACTTGGGTGATGGCTGTGTTCTTCTCCTTGCCTGAGATAATCTACTCCAATGTCAACTCCAACAACACCTGCCTGGCGTACACCAACGGGCACGAAGATCTCCGCATCTCCATGGTGGTCAGCCAGATGGTGTTGGGCTTTGTCCTGCCAGCACTCGTGATGGTCTTCTGTTACAGCTGCATCATTAAGACCCTTATGCAAGCCAAGAGCTTTGAAAGAAATAAAGCCCTAAAGGTGATTTTCGCAGTTGTGGCTGTGTTCGTTGTCAGCCAGCTGCCATATAACGTAGTGATGGGACTGAGCACGCACAACACCACCGAGTGTAAACTCGATAATCACCGCCTCTATGCCATGGATGTAAGCCAAGGCATTGCCTTCCTGCGCTGCTGTGTGAACCCCTTCCTGTACGCTTTCATTGGAGTGAAGTTTCGCAATGATCTGCTGAAACTAATGAAAGCTCTGGGCTTCTCGACTCCCAGCCATGTCATATACTCCGGTAAGAGGAAATCCTCGGCTGGGCTCGACACTGACACCACTTCATTTTCTCCATGAGCCAGTGACTTTTACTCTTTTTATATTTGCTTTTTTGTTTCTATATTAACCTATTATGATTATTCATTCATTGTTTTTTTTATTCATTTGGTATTTTACTTTGCATTTTATTCCATATGACTGTACCACATTTTTCAAATTTTTTTATAAAAACAAGGACATTTTTTTCAATGAAACAAAAACTTTTCAATCCTACGTAAAGTGTATTATTATATGTATACCTATGATTAAAATATAAATAAAAAAATACATATATTGTCATCTCTGTGTCAACATGTTATGATGGTTAAAATACTGAATAAAGCTTTTTTAATATGTATACCAATCAAATATTCCTAATGTTAGCTCAAACCCTAAACCGACACATTTAACACATGCACTGAAAAGGCAAGGCTTCTTTATTCTTGGTATTCTCAATGCACTCTGGCACAGTTTTCATCTGCTTAGAGGTTTGCATTAGCCACTGCAAAGTTGTGGAGATAAAAAACAACTGAAAACTCAGACCTAGCATAAATGTAGTGTATCTTAGAAAGACTCCATTGCGAGAAGTTTCAATATTACTTTATTATCAATAACTGAATAATAAGCTGATAAAATGATCTTACATTCATCATTAAGTCACATTTATCATTAAGTAAGGGATAAAATACACAGTGTCATGCTGCTATAGATAATTAATCAACCTCTGTGTAGTGTGATGTACTGGAGTTACTGCCTCACACCAGTAATGTTGAATTTTAATGTTGAATGTTGAAATTTTCCTATAACAGCATGTCCAAATGTATTTTATTACTCTTACACCACAGTAGTTTGCCAAGGATTCAAAGAATCAAAGAATAACATGATGTTCATAATACCCATTTATAGTTACATATAATGTCTGCAAAACAATTTATTTCCTGTAATCACTTACTACAAAAAAGTCATTCACCACCCTTTTTTCTCTCTCTTAAAGTTAATAAGTCAAAAATTCCCAGCTTGCCATGTTACCAAGGAAGCTGAAAGCACAAACATAGTTATTACACAACTGAGCATATTAATATAAACCTGGGATTTAACTACCAATGTTGTAGAAGATTAATCAATCTAACTCTAGATTTGTGAATTCTGCACAAAACTGCATCATGGAATCAACTAAACTTAAAGTTGTGTGAAAGCCACTATTTCCTGCAATGGCCTTACACAGTATAATGACAAGAAGCTTGCACCTACCTACCTCTCACAGGAATTCACATGTGTTAACCAACATGAAAACATGTTCATAAATTTGTAAAGAAACCACACAGAGACCAGTTTAAATTAGAATCTCAGCACGAAATGAAAGCATTGCTGAATCAAGAATTTCAAAAACCCCTCCATCTCACACTATCATCTTCTCAGTCTTCACACTGCCTTTTTTTAAGCATTAACCAGCATGAACACATGCCTACAACTGAAAAAAAGGAACCCTTTAACTTGTTCTAAGCTTCAACCACAAACCCACCTACAACACTGCAGCACAAAACTATCTATTCTTGCCGTCTCTGTAAAAGTAACGATGTGACATTTTCAGAGGCTTGTGCTAGGACTGGTTTTTAATCCCTTTTGCTCCCCTTCCCAAAGGAATTATTACCAATCTCACCCCTCCTGAAGAAATTCTGACCAAACCCAGACCCTTTCTAATGAACTTTCACCAATCCCACCCCCTTTGAAGGAATTCTCATCAGTGCCACCATGTCTGAAAGATATTATGACCGAAATAAATGAAACCCTTGATTACATGGGCAGATGGGTGGGGGAGGAGGTTGTGGCGAGTAGAGGGGCACTGGCCCCTGCTGAAATCTGATTGCCCCCCTGCAGTGCCCCTGTCCTGTCACTAGTGCGACCTGTCACTTAGAGTGACAGATTGTAGATGCATGCAATTCCACACCTGAACATTCGGTGGCAGTAATGCACAAAATAGGAAAGTCTGGCATTAATAAAACGCAGCACACAAAATAAGTGCACACGCTTCTCACAACCCAGCAGTCCATTCACTGTTTTCTGCATTCTTCTCATTTTCTGCTCATTTCTGGAAAAGTTTGTTGTTCGTTACAGTACAGGAGTATTATGACAAAGCATAAGTATCATTAACTGTAAGTTCAAGTTCACGTGGCTTTATTGTCATTTCAACCATACACAGGTGATACAGTTCATAGTGAAACGAGACAACGTTTCTCCAGGACCAAGGTGCTACATATAAGACAACATTGAAGTACTGTAATTTAAAACAGTAAACTGAGAAGCATGCAGGAAACAGTGACTCGAGCGCAAGGCTGTGAGAAGCGAGCGCACTTATCTCTGGTGTGCTGTTTCCATGACGCAGTACTTTTTTCTGCGCTCTCGACATCACTGTTTGCTCAGTTATCATTGTTTGCACCATTCCACAATATTTTCTGATGAACTTAGTTGGTATTATTTGTTGAAATATTCAACAGGCATGATGTTGATTGCTTAAGTGCAGTTGGACCCTGTGGTTAGGATTAGGGTTAAGGTTAGGCTAACCCTAACTCTAACCCTGGGCTAACCCCAACCCTAACCCTAAGATGGACTTGTAGAAACTATGAAGCATTGAATGCCAAGGAGAAGGTAGCTGTTCTGGAGGCTTGTAGTGGCCCAAAATCATTCTAAGACATTGGTTTGACCTTTATTGCATGTCCGGGGCCAATATTTCACAACTGACATTTATACTTTTGGATGGAAATTTGCCATCCAGTCTTTTACTTTTGACCACAAGCAGACTATTCAGTGTGGAGTAAAAATTAAAAGTCGTTCACAGCCAACTCGAGTTTTTCAGTTATCCACTAGAGGGAAGAATTCCAGTGCTGCAGTACTGAAGGGTTTTTTCTTAAAATAAAGTTCTGTATACAGACAGCAGGTGTCTCAGTCTGTCGTCTGCAGTAAAATACCAGACTCAGAGAGAGACGGAGCTCAATGCGCAGAGGTACTTTAATACATAAGCCAAACATACAAAAGTGAAATCACAAACCAGATGTGTGCCTTTAACCAGGCAGGCGAAAAGCACAACCAAAGAACAAGTAAACGCATGGTACTATCAGGTCAAAGTACAATCCACAGAAATGAACAAGAACTCAGATGGAAGGTTAAACAAATGATCAGTGAAATAACAAGGCTCAGAATTTATAAAGTATGGAAAGACTTCACCATGAGTTAATGTTACAGGTGTTTGTATGTGTGGAGGTCTGGGAAACCCCGTTTGATGTTGGTTTTCATGTTATATCTCCACTTTAAGTATGTGTGGTGGCCTGAAAAACACCTGCACTTGGTGAAATTTTCATACATTTTGGTGGTTTTCCAGAATTCAACCACAGCAACAGGTTTTCTGAGAACACCTCAGGAGTCAGGAAGTGATTGTGGAGAGCACAACCTTCGCCTGAGGGAAGAAATAATGTCCTAGGTTAGTGCTACACCTACTTTCTACCCCAGTCCTTAGGTCAAAAACAGCCCCTGGTTCTTCACATTTCAACAAAATACTTGCTGTTATAGGAAAATAATGACATGAAACAGAGCAGAGCTACTCCTACCACCCTGATGTTGATTATATTTCTATAACAGCATGTCCTGAAGTGTTTTGCATAGTGGATTCCATATTTTTATTAATTAAAGAATGCCATGCCATACTTTTTATCTAGTTACAGTTACATTTGAAGTTCCTGTTATTAATTATCATATACCAGCTATAAACTATAAGCTATAGTCTCACCTGGCTCTCTTTTTTTCTCTCAACAAACTAACAAACATTCAATAAAAGACAAAAAAAAAAAAAAAAAAGGCTTGTAAAATAGTCCTGCAGTCTGTAAGGTTAAGCAGTGAAGTATAGAACATTTTGCACTCTCTCTATGTATTAGTAAGGGCTAAATGTAGCACAGTTAGCCATCACAGCCGCAGAGTTGCTCTGAAGGAGACACGGACCTTTTCTCACAACATTCAAGCTCGCTGTAATTTAAAGGAAACATTACTTACAGGGAGGTCATATAAGGACAGTTTCATGTTCTCACACACTTACACATACACACACCTTCTCCTAGTCAGACTAGGGGGACTAGATTTACATAGGTTTATTATTTCTCAGCACTTTTTAACGGTAGACGTCTGTGGGTTTGTGTGTACACAAGAGATACATTTTCCTGCAGTGTAAGAACACCACAATAAGGGTATTTACTGAATGTTAAACCACCACAGCCACTGACCTTGCTTCATTATATAAAAGTAAATCAAGTTAGTCTCATTCATTCAAAACATATTATACCACAACACTTTTCAATTCTAGATTCTGATTAGTCAGAGGGAGTGGTTAATCTTTTAGAATAGCAGCTCTGACAATCGTACTGGCTTCACAAAGAATAATACACTATCGTTTCTATAGTAACAACTTATACAGGGAGATGGCAGATGCTCCATATAAACACATTTAAAAATACTTAGTTGTTCATATGGTTATCTATAAGTAGATGTTTATTTAACATTTATGGAAGGAGTCTCCAGTGTCAGAGATAAAGGTGTAACTTTAAGTTTTTGGAGGGAAGACTGTTTTGTCTTATTAACTTCAAAACAGAGAAAAAAAGACGGAGCGTCTGTTGCTATAGCAGTTATTAACTGCATTGCAGACATTCTATAACATTAAATGTATCTATAAATGGATAAAACCTATAGCATGTCATTTCAATCATTGGAAACTTGCCATTATATGAGCCGAATAAAGCACTTTAGGACAGGACTATTATATGAAAATAATCATATTTGAGGTCATAAAATTATTATTTTCTTTATTTTGCTTATAGTGATTAATTTCCTTTAACAGCAAACAAAACCTTTATTTCTTCCATACACGCAATTTATATTTGACTAGAAAATGGTCGAAAAGAGAAACAATGATCTGTAGAGACAATGAATCTGTAAAAAGATATCTTAAGGGTCAAATTGGACATGTTAAGATCATCTTTCTTTCTTAATGTGATATAAATATTCGCTAATAGGTTTTTATTGCACACCTTATTGTTTCATATATACCTTCAACCTATTTTACATCCTGTTTTGGATCTTCTCATCCATAATCAAGGCCTGTTGTTCTGTATTGTTGCCTTGATGCGGGACACACACACACACACACACACACACACACACGCACCAATTTTAACACCTCTGGTTTCTATTTACTCGTGTGACCAAAAATCAGATATCATTTTTGCTCACTTTTCTCTACTTTGCAGTAATTCTGCATTCTAAATCTCTAAACCAGTGGCATCTACAAAAGCATGCTTGGTGCAAAGATCACTGAAGATTCAAATAGCATTTTAACCTAGAAATACGATCAGCTAAGGTGGCACAAGTGGTTTGGTGTGCACTGTAGATTCTTCCTCTTCTCAGATGTGCAGATGGTCATGTGACTAGCAGTGAGCCAGGAATGTGACGTCTGAGTTACAACACAAGCACTGACACACACAAAATGTATCTCTCTCTCTCTCCTGCAATGTTTTCTTCTGTAAATTGATTTATAAATATCATTCATTCATAAGATTATATCCAGTAAGTACTTTATCCTGATCAGGGAACACTGGACAGGAAGTCAGGGCAATTTAAAGCAGCCAGTACACCTACCGCATGCCCACCTGACTGTTACAAAGCACTGACGCTGAAGACTCCTGTCGTAAATGTAAAACAATAATGTATTAGAACAAACACCTTAGTGTAAACCTGCAGCACTTTGAGAGCTGCTGAACAGAAGATAAACCAACACCCTCAGAATCAGGACTTTAATAGCAGTGATATAGAATATCTTTTTTCAGTTTCCAGACAAGTTTTGGCTCTAATAAGAAATGTGTAAAAGTTGAAAATGGACTTGCCCAAGCATGCCCTGTTTCTGGAGCACATGATTATGACTCAGGTTCTTCGGTATAGATGACTGATATTGAAACGTTGGTTTCTTCCACACTAGAAATGATTACTATTGATTTTATAACAATACAATGAGCTTGACACTTCAGCGAAAGGAACCGTTTTTATTCAACTCTGACACATATCTAACTGCTGCTGGTATTACATGGAAACCTTTTCGGATCTGCCGTCTGATCTAAACAGAACTGTTAAGAACCGTGTACGTGGTTGCAGATCAGAGAAACGACCACTGTATCGATTTTCAGTCCGATTACTAATTCTTCTCACATCATAAAACATGTTCCTAATGCAATTCTACATTCTACAATACTAATTCTCCATTCAAAATGTAATATTATATTTAGATTTACACTACCAGTCAAAAGTTTGGACGCGCCTTCTAATTCAATTGTTTTCTTTATTTTTATGACTTTAAAAGAGATTGGATAATGATGGACTGTTGTTTCTCTTTACTTAGTTGAGAGGTTGTTGACATAAAAGGTTATTAGTGGAATTTCTT
>JAQQZR010000036.1:27710882-27728796 GCA_030068235.1 Notoglanidium macrostoma | reverse complement strand
ACACACACACACACACACACACACACACACACACACACACACACACACACACACACACACACACACACAAAGACACCCGATGTGGCTTTATGCGCTTTTGCAGGCTGTCTTGCTCCATAGCATTGTTTCACAGAAAATTTACTAGCACATAAACCTAAAGGACATTACCAAAGTACCAAGAAAAATACAAATTTTTATAATAATAAATAATTATTCTAAACATAAACCAACAGCATGCACTCATTTCAAATTATTATCAGGATTACAAGCAGTGTTTTATTTTGCCTTATTTTCATACGTTTTAATGCTTTATATTTTTATTGTTTATAAGTCTATATGTTTTATTATGCTATTATTATTATTATTACTTTAATGAGACTATTTTTTTCTTTTTCTGAATAAATACTCTAAAAGCATGCATAAGATAGATGAGGCATTTTCTTCCGATTTATGGAATTTATTAAGGTGTGTTTATTCCTTATTTGCAGGTAATAATAATAATAATAAAATAATTGTTATAATATCCAAACCTTAAATAACTAAATTGTTAGTCATTTATTTTAACTCTGTGCTGGATATAGAAGGAATGATTGCATTTTCAGTTTATCAGGGTTTCATAGTTTCATGCTATGTGTGTTTATTAGGAGTTATGGCTTAGTTGCATTAATAATAATAATAATAATAATAATAATAATAATAATAATAATAATAATAATAATAACAATAATAATAATAATAATAATAATAATAATAATAATAATAATAATAATAATAAGGCACTTTTGTCCTTCTTTTTGGCGTATTATCATAAAGGAGACATAGCTTTTATACCTCTGGTATGTATCTTTCATCTTTAAAAAATAATTTAAGGTAGAGAAATAGACCTTAAGGAGCACTGACGAACCTTTAAAGCTAATTTAAGGTACCGCATGCACGAAATACAGTATATATAGTAGCAAACTATGGTACCACACCAGCGTCAAGTGTTGTTACCTTCATTTTTCAGTGTTTATTGTTATAATTGTTTAATAATATTAATAATAAATTGGAGTCGTGTTTCTCCTATAGCATCACAGCACAAAGATCAGCGTGTGGTAAAGCGAGCATCACACTGATCTCTCTCTCTCTCTCTCTCTCTCTCTCTCTCAGTTCTAATGATCTTAGGAATGTCTAAACAGACAATATAGAGTGGGTTAGGGTTCGGGTTAGGATATAGAAATGTCACCGGATGAGATATCCTAGTGAAAGCGGATGGTAGATTAGCATTTGGACATTTTAATAAACACATCTAATCATACACATGCAACCTCAGACCTGTGTTTCTAGTTCTTTCAAACCCAAGTCAACTCAGACAGGTCTGTTAATGAGCCGATTAGTTGTCTAAAGTTTTGTCAGAACAGGGAAACATTAGAAAATATGCAAGTTCAATAGGGCTGGCGACCTGTGCAGTAGCCTATAGCAATTAGCAGAAAAAAATCTTTCCTGTCTGATCTCTCTCTGTTTTTTTATACTTAAAAAAATCCCGGCTTCTTCTCAATTTTCTCCATCGCCAGCCGTTTCGAAGGACTTTTATTGTGAAATGTCCTCAAACGTCCACTAAAACCCGGAAGTAGCTGAACCTAATTTGTTTATTTCACGCGCAGCCGCGGTTACGCCTCTGTCCGCTGTCCTGGGTAGCTATACAGTTTGTATTTTATGTTGAAATAAATAACAGTTTTACGACGCATTATGGATGTTAATCTTGCTGGAAACGTCTGAGGTTACTAATGGTTTCAATGACATTCTAGCAGCGAATGTGTGACCTAGTAAATATCTTTACTATTTCCTAAAAGGTTCTAT
Source organism: Notoglanidium macrostoma (assembly GCA_030068235.1). Classification (NCBI taxonomy): domain Eukaryota; kingdom Metazoa; phylum Chordata; class Actinopteri; order Siluriformes; family Auchenoglanididae; genus Notoglanidium; species Notoglanidium macrostoma. The sequence continues at coordinate 27,726,957 of JAQQZR010000036.1, read as the reverse complement.
GACGTTTTATTGAACTGTAGACCTAATACAGAATTGAAACAATTTTATATTCATGTTTTTGTTTTTTTTACATGTTCCTTATTGTAAATTTAGACTATTTTCTAAATCTAAAAGCAGATTGAGTCTCAATATCGAACATGCAATGTAAACATTTTCTTTTGTGTTTTTTTTTTTTTTTTTTTTTACTTCCCCATGTTTTCGTGTTGTTGTTTTTTTTGTATTAAATACAATTAGCAGTAAAGGGCATACCAGCTATAACTGTGTCCTTTATTCCTTTATTTGTTCGTCCTTTTGTCCTGTAGATAAAGAACTGATGAGTTGTTGCTCTCTTTTCACAACACGTGACAAGATGGCGCGCGAGGCTAATCTAGGTCACTACAGTGTGGCTTTCCACTGTAGAAGCTGTTCTTTCATAACCTATGCTGGGCACTTATGAAGGAATCAGGGACTCATTTGGGATTTCAGTTTTCTTGCATCTCTGTTATTGTCCAGGTGGAGGAGAGGAGCAGCAGTAATGGGCACCATCATTTCCAGGTGGAAGGTAGGCACTTATTCCTCACACTGAGGGTGCGATCCCAAATCCTAAAACTCTCTCAGGTGCCTCGTCATTCCTCGATCCCACGTTCCGACCCGCTTGGAAATCGACTGCAGTACTTCAGGATGTGCCAGTTCTTAAAACGGGGTCAGAGGACTCGAAGAATGAGTGGATAAGAGTCATTTTCAAGTTGTAGTGCCTGACAGATGAGCCAACAATACAGAATTAATCACCTTAATTTTGGATACAAATAAGATCTGTGCATGAAAGTCTAAAAACTGGAATGAGTCCAATTTTGTTTCGGGAAAAGAAATCGTTGAAGTATGTGATGTGCACAATATTTTATTGCTGGGTAATTTAGTGTATAGGCAGACCTGTTAGTACTGTTTAATGCAGGTGGAAAATCTCATTAATTCTGTGAAACCTTTAGATTTGGTTACGGTCTTTAATTCCTTAAAGACTAAAAACTGACTCTCTTCCAGGCAAAAGCTTCCACGGTGGAACTTCTGGAGGATTTAGACAAGGTAAAGCGCTGTCTCCTGGACTACTTACTGAACAAAAAGTCTTTACGTATTGTCTAAACTTTTATTAGATGTACAATTTTGCCAGGCTATTAGATTAGATGCTACTTCAGACTGTTTCTTTTTTTTTTTTTTTTTTTTTTTTTTTTTTTTTTTTTAAATCAAGTCAACTCATCGGGATTTGCACATGGGATGTAAAAAGTGTCCCCGAAATGTCATCCGGCTCTAATTTCTGTGTATATTTTAAATACTGTACATCGTGAGCATGCGGTCATTCCTTAACTTTTGGATTACGGTTATTTCATCTGCTTTTTGCAAAAGACGAGTGAAATTAGTGGTTAACTGGTTAACACCATACGACCGCATAATCCGCTCCATTTTGCTCGATTTGTAGGACATCAAGGACCTCGAGGAGTTCCGTGGGAAGAACCAGCGCATGCAGAAGATATGGGTCGGCCGACTGCTCTTCTACTCGGCCACGCTGTACCTGCTCACCTGTCTGTGTGTTTATTACCTTTACCTGCCTGAAGACTGGAGCGGCCGGCTCGTCACGGCTCTGCCTCTGATCGCCTTCCCGGCGCTGTGAGCCTCACCTGCATCTTCATCCTGTGTGTGAATCCATGCTGTGTCGTGTTTTTATATTCTTTCTCATGTCTCTCTTTGCAGTGTGTGGTTCACACGCAAGCTGCTCATCATCCTCTTCTCCAAACGCACAGAAAGAAACGGTGAGTTCTTTGCGAAACCGACATCTTTCACATGACTCGAGGAATTATTTTCTGCACGTTTCATGTCGGAGATCCGTGACTGCAAATCCGCTCCTAGCTTAATGGTGCTTGCTTTCACTTTGTGAGAGAAACATTTCAGCACCACGCCCACTTAAACATCAAACAAGAGGCGTCTTGTTCCAGAGGAACTCCTCCTGATCATGGAGAAGTGCTTTTAAGCTGTTGTTGATGTTATTATTTGGCACATTATGACAAAACGACATTATGATCAGCAGTTCTCACCTGTTGTCTGTTTCAGATGAAAAATTAGAAGATTTGAAGTCAAAGAAAAGAAAAATCGTAAGTATTTTTCATAAACATGTTCACATTTAGTCAGTGATGGTATGCTTTGATGTGGCACGTGAGCGCTTTTAACACGAGACGTCTTTATGGTTGCAGGGAATATTTGCAAAATAGCACATACGTGTCTGTGTTTTTGTAAGGATGATCTTACGGGCCACCGTATTTGGTTCATGCACAGATAAAAGTGAAGCTCGTGAGGACGTCTGTTTAGTTTGAACGAAAATGTTTTGATGGCTGACGAACTCGATTGCTAGCTAAGCAAGTCTGTCTTTCCAGCTCGAAGAGGTGATGGAAACCGAGACCTACAAAAATGCCAAGTTGATTCTGGAACGATTCGACCCGGAGTCGACGAGCAAAGCGGTGCGTCTTTGTCTTACTGTGCATTAGCAAAAACTGCGTTTTGTAAGAATTTTCTTACTTATTGCGCCTGTTATTTTCTTAGGAAGAAGAAGCTACTCCAGTTCGACCCCAAATGACTCCCAAACCAGGGCAAGGTGTGTTACTCTCATTCGGTGTTCATTTGTGTGTGTCAGGAAGCCACGTTCTAAACATATTGTTCATCATGTCGCTAGAAGCGTTTACGCAATACGCTCTAGTAATTTTTTTTTTTTTTTTTTCTACAAATAAAACCGTCTCACTTCTGTATGTAAAACGATTTGGGTTTTTCCTCCAGAGGTTCGACAGCGTCATGTTGCCATGGCCACGCCTGGGCCCGGGCCCCGCCCCCCACCACCTGGAGCCACGCCCCTCCGTGCTGCCCCCGGTGGCCCTCCTGAGAACGTGCTCGGAGCTTCGGCGCCAAGTCCGGCGCTGAGCAGCAGCATGGAGACGCCACCACAGATGAGGAGGAGTATGAGCCCTTATTCACCTGCGCTGGGAACAGGTCAGACCCGCTTCATGTCCGTCTAACCTGTGATAATGAAGTTATAGTGCTTTTAAACACAGACGCCCTCCATCGCTCTTCTCTCTCGCTGTACCACATACATGATGGTGATTATGATGTCACCTTTCAGGCATGCACCCGCCTGGGCCGCCGTTGGCGCGACCCATCCTCCCCCGAGAACGCAGTTCCGTGGACCGGGTCATCGAGTACCTGGTGGGAGACGGACCTCAGAACAGGTGCTGTGTTTTTAACATTCTGGAGCATTCTGCACGGACGTGCCGCACCAGTCGGCTGCTCGCCTTGACCTTTCTGTTCAGTTCATCCCAAAACTAACTCCGTCGGGTTCGGGTCAGGTGACCGTGGCGACCAGGCCAAGGGTTTCAGCTTGCGTTCTTTGTTCTTTCCTTTTTAAATCGCTCTGGAGGTCTTTGTCCTGCTGCATACAGCTGAAGGTTATGAAATGAATGGAAAAGTAGGAAAAACCTTTGAGTGGTAGTATACACGTTATCATAGAACATACACTCTGTGTGTGTTCTTGGAGTTAATTAGGAGAAGTACACGGTGTCAGACATTTAATGGGACATATCCATAAACACCCCATTGTTCAAAACCTAATGTGGGCAAAATATGCCTTACTCTCTCGCACAGTGTGTGATAGCAGTGTATTTATTTCTTTCTTTCTCTCTGTGTGTCTCTCAGATATGCTCTGATTTGCCAGCAGTGTTTCTCGCATAATGGTATGGCCTTGAAGGAGGAGTTTGAATATTTGGGTAAGACTCCAACAGCTCTGAATATCTGTTAAAGTGTCTGTTGTTTAAAATTCATTCTGTTTAAACTGTTGAGTGTGTGTGTGTGTGTGTGTGTGTGTGTGTGTGTGTGTGTGTGTGTTGCTTATTAGCCTTTCGCTGTGCCTACTGCTACTTCATGAACCCAGCAAGGAAGACGCGACCGCAAGCCCCCAGACTCCCAGAGTTCAACTTTGAGCGTAGACTGCGCTCAGAGTCCCCCGACCCACAATCCTCAGCGGCATCGAACACGCCAGAGGACAGCGACGTCCACGAAGGTAACACACACACACACACACACACACTTAAATTTTTTACTCCAGCAGCATGTCCTGTTGTGTTTTGTTGTTTTGTGATTTTTTTTTTTTTTTTTTGAAGCGTGCATGAGTGATGAACTTTTGTGTGTATATGTGTGTATGTTTGTGTGTGTGTGTGTGTGTGTTTTTAGAAAATATAATGTCAAGTCATCGCCCACATTCCTCACTAGGCATTACACCGTGGAGCAAAGTTCACAGTTTCAGCCGAGACCCCACAGGTTCTATAGCTCACACCGTCTCTCTTCTCTCACGCGCGCACGCACACGTGCGTACACACGCGCACACACACACACTTCTCTTGTCTCTTACACAGTCACAGCAGTATTTTCCTTACTCAAACACAATCATGCGTTGTCATGCTTTCGGAGGTGTGATCTGGCACAATGCGTTCCAGAAATAATTCGCAAAAAAGTATTTGCCCCCTCCTGATTTACTCTCTTCTTGCATATTTATCACACCAAATCATTTCAGATCCTCATACAGAATGTAATATAAGACACAGAGAACATAACGAATCACACAATCACGATCATTCCATTTATTAAAGGGCAAATGTGAAAAAGTGTCTAAAAGCCCTGAAACAGCCTCGCATCCCCACACCACCACTATACCCCCACCACCATGTTTAACTGTTAGAATATGCTATGCTATGATTGCTTCATGCCAGATGTTATGGCTCTACTTTCAACTCGCCAGTCCACAGAACATTATCCCAAATGGCTCCGGGTTAATCGGGGTGTTCTTGGTAGATGTGACGCACACCACTCAGTCCAGAGTCGCACTCCTTCTCTTTCACACCGCTCGTACTAAACTCTTACATCTTGCTAATTATTGTTCCAAATCAGCTCGCATGCATGCGTTCTGAAAATACACTATTAATTCAGCATCTGTGAAGTGTGTGTGTGTGTATTTGTGTGTGGGTGTGTCTTGTATAACATAACATCTGTTGCTGTTCAATCTGTGCAATAACCATAAGAGCAAGCTCATTTTCGATGTCAGTTTTTCCTCGTCCTGATCATGGAGAACATTTCGGTGCTTTTTCCCGGCTCCGAGCTCGCTTGATTCAATTCAACAGCTAGTTAACGAGCAGGAACTGGTGGAGTTCAAGGGCTTTAAACACCAAAGTGTGCAGGGTGATTGTAGTCCAGAAAACTTTCATGAAGGCATGAATTTAAATTTGTCTCTCTGTTTACAGTGATGGTGGAATTAATTGTGATTTTGGTGCTGTGCTAAACTGGATGATCGGGGATCCCACACATCCTGCGAGAAAACGGATTAAACATGCTGGAAAATGTTAGTCAGCTTCTGGAGTTGAGCCTTCATTTTGCATAGCTTTTTCAAATCAAAACGGAGATATTTAAGTAGATTTGTAAATGTCCGGCAATTTCTTGGTCAGGATAAGCCGCTCACGTGACTGATTCCGACGTGTACTTTAGCGTGCTTACACGATAATGATTACTTGGCTATAAAAACGTCAATTTGAAATGGTCGTTTTGTTTCACACTGAACTCGATGTGTGGAGATCAAATAAATAAATAAATAAACACATTTCTCTCTCTTATCTTTAAACTTTCTGATTTTGTCATCGACTTTGTCCCGCTTCATCAGAGTAACACACTCAGAGTTGAGCGCTGTCAACCCTCTTCCGCATACATGAGCGCACAGATGCCTATTTGTGTCTCTGTGATTGACAGGGGAGACAGAGTATGCCCCTCCCACTCGGCTCTCGGCCCTGAATGGTTATGGGATTTCATCTCACGACCTCTTCACCACTCGGGATCCTCAGCATCAGCAGATCTCATTTATAATATAAGAATGGAATCCATTTTGTCAATGAGAACTTTTTTTTTTTTTTTAAATCCTTAAAATCCTCTGTAGTGAGGTAGTAAAGTCGTTTTAGTTGTGTTGTCCTGGAAATCATTTCCTAAAATCTCTCGGAACCCTGGCGGTGATCGTGACGTCAAATATTCTCCTTCTCTGCCCGTGCCACTGATTTGATCTCTAATCTGCATGCTGTTAAAAAAATAAATAAAAATAAAAATTCCCTCGCCTCTGCATCTGCGCCCGGTGCACTAATCACTGATCGCCAACATTAATGATGATGTCATTGTAGATGATGTGGAGCCTGCCGCCTCTGCTGACAAGCCGGAGCCGGATGTAGACGACGCCCCGCCCACAAGTGACGGAGGAGACGATTTGTCCCGCCCCGAGGAAAGCCCCGCCCCCTCTGAGGAAAGTGAAGCTCAGATTTGAGTTCAGCTACGTCTCTGGATGTTTTGAAAGTTTTTGCAAGTTTTAATATATTTCCTAGTATATCTTCTGCTGAAATGTATTTGCACTATTTTTGTTTTGCCAAGTGCTAGTATTACCTGAAACGAAGAAAAAGAAAAAAAAACCCTACACTCCTTTGTGCTTGGTAGCTACTGTGTATTGTGTTTAACGCAGTCTGACTGGCCACTGGGAGGTTCTGTAGGGCTGGAACTGTCTACATAGGAAAGAGCGTAGCGTGCGTATGCGCGTGCGCGCGCGTGTGTGTGTGCGCGTGTGTGTGTGTGTGTGTGTGTGTGTGTGTGTGAGAGAGAGCTGTGACCGTGTCATTTCAATCCCAGCTCTACAGAAGTGTAAAGGAAAGCAGTACATGGGTGGTTAGTATAAGAATCAGTATATTTGTTTTTAACTAGGCCTAAAGTTTTTGACTAGGCAGATTATTTTGCGGTATTATTTCTTCCGTTTACAGTTTCACTTTAACCTTGTAAGCTATTTCGATCAATTTGCCAGTTATTTAAGGTTCACATCGGTCCTGACTGTGTTCATTATTTAAAAATGTTTATGGGTATTTTTAAACATGTTTGGTGCCTTGATGTAAAAAAAACAAACCAAGCATTGCTGGGACTCAGACGCTGTTTACACCTGATCATTTAACGATTGTATCCTGATTCGATTTGAACTGTTTACACTTCAGATTAAAACCTGATTGCGCATCACATGTTAATGTTAGTGATGTGACCGAGAACCTGAAGCTTGTTTGAAAACTACGACGCAGTGCTTCCGAAAGCAGCGGTCCGAAGCTCGTACCGAAGCGCCGACGTCACGTGATCGACCGAAACGTGTGTGAAACTGATTTGAATAAAGATGTGGCGTTTCCGTGCACATAGTATTGAGCGCTTTAGTTTTATGTAAGTTTGAACGATACAAATCAGTCCAGCTAGGAAAAGGATGCTGTTCTGATGTTTGGGAACATTTTGCAGAGGATGAACTGTACTGTAATGGGCATCGCAAAAAAAAACCTGTTCATCCCACCCAGGCTTTACCAATTTAAAATGCAATCCAGCCTGCACTGTTCCACGCGAACGCCTTTTTTAAAGGCCGGCGAGATTGTTAATAAGAATAGGAACAGATTGAGACTGTCGGACAAATACTTTTCTTAGATAAAAACCTTTAAACGCCACACAAAAAAGTCACACAAGCGTGCTTATTCATCAGCAAAGTCTGTTCTGTTTTACATACGTTAAAATACACTGTTAACTATTAACATTACATACTTTGTACAGAAATCAGGCATGTAGATAATGTGAACAGCGACAAAGATATATGCATTGGCTTCTATTATTATTATTATTATTTTACCATCAGGGGCCGTTAGCGTGCATCGTGTTAAACAAAGCGAGTAATAAAGCTTCGCAGATTGGTTCAGAAAGCTTGATCGGCCCATCACTAGTTAATATCATCTGCCAAGTTCTGTGCTTGATAAAAACTGGGTTGTAGTTTGATGATATGGATGTACTGTGTTTACACCTGCACATTTTTATGTTAAATAATCCGGCTGTTCAAGCGCATGAAATGATGAGGAGTCAAAGGCTAGTTTAAATAACTACTTACTGCATCATAATAATTACTGCAAGACTCGACGAGAGAAGCTTATGCGCAACAACGCTGCGCCATATAAACACGTGTGTTTATCGTGGTCTCAGTGAGAACGTCAGAATCTAACTGTGGCGCCGTTTGATCAGCTCGAGATGCAAGTAAATATGTAATTAGGTCTTGGTGCCTGATGGATTTCGCATTAGAAGATCCTCCCAGATGTGGCTATTCTACAGTACCATGTTGAGTGTCAGCACATGAGAAACTACAGCTTTTGTTTTGTGCGTTTTCTGTCGCAGTGCACGCTGAACCTCCACAGCCGTGTGTATGCAAACAATAAAGCTCCTTTTTTCTAAATGGTGTGTTTTCTCAGACTCGGTGTGTGTTTGTTATTTAGATGTCAATCTGAGGTCAGGAATCATCTGTCTGTTGTGTTTGTTCACATGCTGATGGATGACCAGCATCACAGGCAAAGGCAAGTTTATGGAAAATGAAAAAATTGAAAAAAGTATGATCTCTTTCAATCTGGGGAAAAATATGTAAATGCAGAGTTTACAACAACTGAGTTGGACTTCACGACAGTTGTGTATACGCTAAATTCGAAAATCTTAAATTGTTCATTTTGAAGCTTGATCTGAACTAAGAATATTAAATTTCATATAAGGAAAAATCCGTTTACATTCAGAGTTTTGGTACACACGGTATACATAGATTTAATATTTAAAAATTCATCGGTTTTAATACATTTTGTCCTTTTTTTTTTTTTTTTTTTTTTTTTTTTTTTTTTAAGAGAAAGTACAAAATTATTTTATTCTTATGAGAATTATTATTATTATTATTTTTTAAAGAAAGTCACTATTTTTTTCAATTAAAATAACGGTAGGGTGATCAGAAATACAGTCTACGTAAATAACTTTTTTAAATGGAATATCTACAGAGTCTTATTAATTTTCATCTTATGGTGTAATTGATCATTAGGAAAGCCTTGTAGGTTATGTTAGAGCTAAGACTCATCGTGCTGTTTAAGGAAGCAATAAAACTGGCCTTCTTTGGGCCACTTGATTAACTGGAGCGCAGCATTTATGGGTTTGATTATTGTCACAAAAAAATGACCCGGAAAAAAAGGGCTTTCTCCAGAAACTCATCAGTCTGTTGTTTTGAACAGCAATGAAGAAATGAAGGCTGATCCATAGAAGGAATTGAAGAGATCTTACAAAGGTGTGTTCTATTCCCTTTATAGAACAGCTGCTCTAGAAAACCATGTGGGAGGCCTGAGTGCTCCTCTGTGCAGGAGAAACTCGTCTGAGAAACAGATGCCTCGAAGGCACTCAGCTAGCAGCTGTAAAAGATGATGGAGGTATTTGGGGAATGGATCACCCAGAAGAACGTTTCTGAGGCACCGAACAAGAGAACAGATGCTGGAGGAGTGATTGACACCAAGTGCCAATCATGGTGGAGGAAATTTGATGGTCTGGTTGTGCTTTGGTTCTGGTAAAGTGGGAAATCTGAATAGGGTAAAAAGTATCTGAAGCAAGAAGGCCGTAGCTATTCCATAGGCTGTGGACAGCAGGAGATTGGAGCCAGTTTCATCCTACAGCAGGACCCAAAGCACTGCTCCAAATAATTATAAACCTATTTAGAGCAGAAGCACTCAGCTGGAGATCTGTGTCAGGAATTAGGAAGCAACGTGTGACATTTCTGCAGATCACATCAACAAACCTGCAGCTAGAATGCCACAAAGGTTTGAAGAACCAAATTGTTATTTTAAGCGGAAATCATTATTTCTAAAGTTGTCACTGTCTTGATTATGTTTTCTATTCATTTTGCGAAGTAGTGATTCCAAGCTTTCGAACAGTAGAGTATATACTGGGTTGTTGTTTTTTTTGTTGTTGTTTTTGACTAATCACTTGAAGAGTGCTGATATTTCTGGATATTACTCTATACTTTGCGGTTCAGTGAAATGTTATAGCAGTGACTTCAAGCCTGTTTTGGAAAATCCTGACCACGTTGTATCTGTGTAAATACAATCTGTAATGAATAAATGAATCGCAGAGAGCGTTTTAAAGTAAAAGAGCTGATACAGGATCACTTTGATGGAGGAGGTGGTGTTGATCAGTGTTACACTGAGGAGTTTTGTACATATGGAGCAAAGACAGACCGTAGTTGACTATTAATGAGAGAAACGACAAATATGCGATGACATTTAATCTCATAATTCTGTCTGGGAGGGAAAAAAAATTGTGACATTCTTTATTTCTGATTCCATTTTCTAAACCTACTGGGTTTAGAATACAGTCACCAGTTTTGACCTCGATTTGACACTAAACTGACCTTTTATTAGACTTCATTTCATGTACTTGAAACTTGAAACTTTTTTTGTTTGTTTTTTGCTATTTGAGATGATCTTAAACGTGTAATCATTAAACACCATGCCGAAAACATAAAAGTGTAATAAGGTATTGAAAGGTCACACAACACACAACTGTTGTTTTTTTTTGTTTTTTTAAATAGTATATGTTTATTTAGTTTGACTATCATTCTGTATCAGCTCTGATGTGAATAGTTGAATTAAAAAAAATAACTCACAAATCACAATTGGTTTAAAAAAAACCAATTCAGTATTGCATTGCTGCATTTGTCCCAACTAGGACTTCTAATAAAGTTTCAATGGACTGACCTTCAGTGACAATCAGCGTCAGGCGAAAAGTTCCGCCTCCTACGCTGTGATTGGCTGTTGGGTCAACTACTGGCGGTGAATGTGTACTTCTAAACCAATCGCCGTGTAGAAGGCGGGACTTGTCAGAATGCAGTCACGCCTATTATCCGGGTCTTTGGTTAAATAGAGTACCGCACATGCGCAGTGGGTCCTTAGCGGTACGACCTCTGCAGCCGGGTAAGTGAAGGAGAGTTTAGCGGAAACCTTCTAATCTGACATAATCTTCATACTTTTAGCTGTTTAATGTTATTTATTTCATGGTTATTATAATCTGATGCTCGTTTTGCATTTCTGTTGATCCGTATTGTCATGCAGCTGCGAGTTTTTTTAAGAGGAAATTGTGATTGACCTTAACCGTGTTCTTTACACAGGTACGGGTTCGACTTGATCGCTTCAGTAAGATACAAAATGTACGCCTGCGCCAAATTCGTGTCCTCCTCTGCACTGGTAAGTGGATTTAATATGTGACATTTCCATTTCCTCGACATCTGTCCCGCTTCCTTTGCTAATGCTAATGCTAAAGCTAAGGCTATCGTTAATGCTAATGCACCAAGTTCAATTCCTTTATTCAAGGTCATTTCCGCAGCCGGCGCCTTCAGCGTTGTCATGGAGACGCTGTTGGAGTTAAAACTACGACTTTTCAAAGCTGCCTTCCTGTCCAGAGTCATCTCTAAGCTGTATTTGTTTAATTCAAGGCCGCAATGGTGCTAAGGTCCTTCATGGGAGTTTGGCTAGTTATCTAGCTAGCTAAAGACTTTAAGGACTAAGTGCTTCCTAAATAAACAGGACAGGTTTAGTGTGCTTGTGTAAGAGTGATGTTAAATCAAAGAAGTGTTTGGAATTTAGGATCACCCACTCCAATAATGCTCTGCCATTAGAAGCCTTATTTGGGTGGGATTTGTTTGTGTAATGTTATTACAGTGACCAATAGAGGGGGCGAAAAGATTGTTATTCTCTGCGTTAATGTGCACTCTGGCTATATCGTACAGACGAGTGTGACTTGCATGGCCACGCCCCTTGATCATGCTTATAATAAAGTTCAAAACAATCAGCTTGTATTAAAGTGAAGTAGAGAAGACTCTCCTGTCTCTGTCTAGAGATCTCTCTTATCCTGTGCAAATCGATCAACAATCTTACTGAAATTGTGCTCGACGCTTGGAAAAACCTGACTTCCATCATGTTGTGGTCTTTTTCCCGTTGTGTTTCTGCAGGTCCGCTCTGGCTCAAGGGCGCTGTACAGACCCCTCTCTGCCTCCGTGCTCTCCAGGCCAGATGGCACATCTGCAGAGGTGAGAGTTCAGCCTGCTCGTCTTGGATTTGCATCATAAATATTTCCCCAAAGCGACCAGAATGAATGAGGGTTGATTTTCCGAATCGCGGTGTGAAACCATACAGGTGCGAGTCCGCATGCGCAGATGTGCACGCTTCAGAAATCTGCACTTTCAGGATGACGTCTAGCGCTTTTAGTGATGGATGCTCATGCAAAGCATCTTTACACAAATCTGGCTGTAGCTCTAGAGCCTTAATGAGTAAATCCGAGGTGAGGAAGAAACGTTGAGGAGGCAGACTCGATAAGTCCTTAGTGTTCAGGTGAGATGCAGATGTATATGGGTGCAGCAGGAAGTCAGCCCAAAAGTGCAGGAGCTCCAAAGTAGTGTGTAATATTGCAGCAAGACCCTTTTGTGTTTGGAACTTTCATTTTTTCGTGTCGAACAGTGCAACTTGATAAATTTCAGCGAGGTCCTATTTATATGTTCCTCATTATCGCTTTCCTCCGTTCCTCACGCTAGACCAGCCCAGTCCTCCTGCCACAGAGCGCCGTATCCCAGGTCGCACTGAGGGGCTTCCAGACCAGCGCAGTGAGCCGCGACATCGACACAGCAGCCAAGTTCATCGGCGCCGGAGCCGCCACCGTCGGAGTGGCCGGATCAGGAGCCGGAATCGGAACAGTGTTCGGAAGTCTGATCATCGGATACGCCAGGTACGGCATGGAAAAGCTTGCGGAGGAAACGCATAGCTTTAACTAAAATGCAGCAAGATGGCGAATACATTTTACCCCGTTCTATTAGTGAGTTTAGTCATCCAGAACTGACAAACTTTCATAAATAAAACCAATTAATGAGTGTGGTTAGGCACATGTGACTCGGTTACTGACTCCATGACTCGACTCGTCGGAGTAAACCCCAACAACCGTGCCAATACTTATTTTATTAAAGCTGATCCTGAAGACTAGAAATGCTTAAAACCACGTTTATCAGCAAACGTTGAAGGTGTTGCACGTCACTTCGTTTAAATCGAGCAGTCGGTCTTTTTAAGTGTGAATTTGAAAACTTTGGAGATGGAAGAGTGAGGCTTTTTTTTTTGTTTTTTTTTAACTAATAAAAAGGCTGCCATTTTCTCATGTGGAAAATGTGGTCACTATTGATCGCTTTTAGCACGAGGTCCTTTTTAAAAAGTTGCTATTTAATAGTGAACGCCAAAAAAAAAAACGTGGCACGTGAACTCGCCATGTAAACTGGAAATCTGCACAGTTTCTAACGTGTTATTGGAAATAAACGTCACTGAACATTGTGGCATTGTAAGATCCTGTAAGAACGAGTACATTATGGTCAGTCATGCAGTATCACTGTAATGAGCTTACTCCTCGTGGTCCTCTGATACTACTTCTGGCCTTCACAGCCTTGTTTTCTTTTTTTGTTTCATGCAACCGTCCCCCGTCCCCCTCCTGTGATTTAGTTCATGAACAGACCAAGTTAGCAGTTTTACACAACACCTAATTGTTTGCTTATTAGATGCGAGTTTGTGACATCACAGCCTGATCTCGTGCGGTTTTATCTAGTGCAGGTACTAGGAGTCTGATTAATGTGGAAACGATTGCGTAAACAACAAAGCGTAATACAAAGCGGCGTCTGCGGAGTCTATCGTTTAAATTCACACTTCGCATTCAAGCTGAGCTGTCGGATGACGGAGCACCAACAGATGGTGACACTAAGGGTGTTAATCTGTGGCATGTGGGTGTCAGACATGCAGCCCTGTCAGTTTTAATACACACCATCAGTTTTGATTTTAAAATCAGAGTTCTAAATGGAAGTCATAGGCTTTTGGAACGATTTAAGAAGCGAGATTAAAAAAAGAGCGACTCTTTTAATCCACTAGGGGGCAAAATGGAGCAATAAACACCCTGAAATAACTGCTTAACAAGCTTGAAGAAAAGTTCAGGCTCCTTCCAAATGAACTGGTCAAATTCTCTCCAATTAAGCTAAAAAAGTGGACAATTGTTTTGAAGTGTGTGGTAGGTGATTTGTCAGCTGCTTGTGGAGAATGTCGAACGTCCTCATGCTCTTTGTGTCCCTTTCAGGAACCCGTCTCTGAAGCAGCAGCTGTTCTCCTACGCCATCCTGGGATTCGCTCTGTCCGAGGCCATGGGTCTGTTCTGTCTGATGGTCGCGTTCCTCATCCTGTTCGCCATGTAAAGTCCGCGCCGTCTTCTCCTCCTCCCCCAGGCATGACGACCCTCTGCGTCTCACGGCGACGGCCGAGCGTTGTGCGTTGGTGTCATGACAGTTGTACATTTTCCAGGTTTTTGTTGTCGAAGGCTGACCGACTAAACGGATCATGTATTATAAAAATGTATTCACGTACAGAATTAAAATACATGTGTTTCACTATTTAAATCTGGTGTGTTTTTCTTGGGGTCCCGATTTAACCCTTGCATCTGCTGCATTTTTATGCACGTTCACTCGAGTCATGCCAAAAAATGGAGGATGTTCCCCTAGTTACGGCTTCCTGCTGTTTCTGTTCATCTTTGTGAGACGAAGATGTGATTTGTGTTTAATCCTGATCAGTGAACCTCGAAGGTAAGAGCCGAGATCATGCCGCTTTAATGTGAGCGGGAAGTTCAGCATGAAGTTCCGACTAAGAAATAAACCTGTAGATATGACGGGTGTGTACGCAACCAACTCGTTTGCATCCAGTGAATGATCATTGATCTAGGTTGTTAATAGAATTAAAACGGAAGAGAAATAAACCTTTACATTGCACTTAAAGTACAGAATATGGTCTCGTGCAAAATTACTAGACCTGTATTAACAGTAATGTTCACTTCTGCTACTTGGGTACTATTTTTATTTTTTTTATTTTTTTGTTTTAAATAATATATAATGCATCTATTTGGAAATCTGTGCATTTATCCCTCTTTATTAATCCATCCTGAGCTGATTGAGGGTGAAATATACTGTATACACGTCGCTCTTTCTTGCAGATGGACTGCGTTACTCCATATTCTGTTTTATTGTAATACTGCATGCAGGAGTAAATATGGGCCTACAACGGATAACCCTTTATAAGGACAAATTAGAGAAATTCATCTGTTTTTAAGAATTAAGTTGGGGTTTAGGAGATGATGAAGGTTTCATTTACATTATAGAAAAGGGGTTTTCTATTAAAATGTGATTAAAGCAAATGTAGTTGTGATCTCCGTACATGGCCAAACCCAGTTTTAACCCCACGTATCAGCCAAAGGATCATGATACAATAATCGCATTAAAAAGAAACACATTCTGCTTTAATTATAAAAGCTACATACACACAGCCGTAGTCTTTAAGAAAGCGTCTCTCTCAAATTTACATAAATAAGCAAAAATCTTCACATACGTGAATAAAAATATAAACATGCTGCAAAACCCTCAAACGTGTTGTGTTTTTTTTTGTTGTTGTTTTTTTTATACACTTCACATGTTGGCTTTTGCACATTTTTCACACGTGAGTTGATAACGTGATTCATTCCTTTTCACACGTGGTCCGTTTACTCTTCTTTTTTCTTCTTCTTCTTCTCCTTCATCATGTGATTCATTTGCGATTCATTCATTTTCACACACGATTTGTTCACGTGAGTCATCCGAATTTTTGTCGCGTGATTTGTTCACACGCTTCGTTCATTTTAACATATGACGTTTACGTGATTTGTTCGTTTTCACACGCGAGCTGTTTATAGGATTCGTTGATATTTTCTTATCACGTGATTTGTTTACACGTCTCATTTCTCTTCACCTCAGTTTTCCCCGTGTTCGCATGACGCCATGTGTATGACTTCCAACGATGGGACATTGAAATGCACGTTTCTAACACGCCTATTACTCACATTAATGCCCGTGAAATGAAACGAAGCGAGAGCTAAAAATAAGTGATTGTGGTAGCTGGACAACTTGGTCTCACTGGTCATCTTCAGAAACCTGCAGCTGTTTATTTGTGTCAAAATGAGGTTAGTGTTTCAGCTCTTAGAGCCAGCCGCTGCTAATCTCATGCTTTCCACAATAGTCCACACACACACACACACACACACACACACACACACACACACACACACACACACACACACACACACACACACA
>JAQQZR010000036.1:27696022-27708332 GCA_030068235.1 Notoglanidium macrostoma | reverse complement strand
CACACACACACACACACACACACACACACACACACACACACACACACACACACACACACACACACACACACCCCCACTAAACACTGTAGTGTTCTCTTAAATGTCAGTCTGATCATCATTTCACAGAACTCTGCAACCACAGCCTGGAGATGGATCACGCCGGAGTCGCTCTGCTTACCGGAATCTCTCTTCTTCTAGTCGGTGAGTTCTGTTCGGGTTCCTGTTTGAACATTTACCTTCTGAGCAAAAGTGGATCCATTGTTTTTATTTCTAAGCATGCAAATGTATAGAATCAAAGGCGAAATCTATTATAGTTATTCCTATAGCACTCCATTATCACTTAATAACTCCTAGAAATCATGTGCAGTTCAGATTTGAAGATATTTCTTAGGGAATTGTTTCAGTGGTTGTTGTAAATTGTTTCGCAGTGCTCTTGTAAATGTAATGTTTTGTGTCGGGGCTAAAAGAATTGCAAGAAATGAAATAAACATGTAAACGTATTCTAATAATATGTCCGAGACGTTGCTGCGTAGACCTGTGTGTCCGGTTCCATTTGTTCGGATCACATTATTGAAGAAGAAGAAGTCTTTATTTGTTACATATACATTACAGCACACTTTTCTTCTCGTGTCCCAGCTTGTCGGGAAGCTGATGGCAGCACTGGAGCAGAGACGGCTAAGGGCCTCACTCAGGGGCCCAACAGAGTTGCCGGGACTTCAACCCCTGACTTTTCTGATCAGTAACCTAGAGCCTTAACCGTTGAACCACCACTGTCCTATATTACTATTGAGATTTTATATTGAATCCATATTGAAATGCTGAAACGTGTCTGAATGCTGCGCTAATTTTTTAAAGACTGCTCCGAACGGCTGAGGAATCACAGCAATGCGGCGTATGCGTGTTTCATTGACAAGGGCATGTGTGCCGCATGCTTCATGTTTCTAATTCTGGTCTCCAGCACACGCGCACTTTAACTCCTTCATTATTCGAGGGTTTCTACGATTTCAGGGCCTCCTTGTATCTCACTACACACCACAGGAAATGGTTGTGAGGATATAAGGGGAGGTTTTGTATGAGCTTCTTTCTCACCCATAAAACAAAATGCACGTTTGCATGAAACGTTTCTGAAATCCTCAAGGTGTTCGCGATCTACATCCATGAAATGTTGACCGTCTTAGAAATGTAGTATTTTGGAAATTCAAATTCACCCCATTTGCGGCAGATATATTAATTTACTTATTTTTAAATTGTTTTAAATGTTAGAAAGCATTTCTAAATTCCTCATGCTACAGGTAAATAAAGGTTGCCTTGTTGTCATCATCAGCTCGCTCCCGGAAACAGAGCTGACTGTTTTCCGTATGCCTTCTTACTCCCTACTGTGGTTTGCATAAGTATTCGCCCCCTTTCAACATTTTGTCGCATTACATCCTAGACCTGAAAAGGATTTAACCTGAACTCTATGTCATGAATGTAGCCCGTTATAGAGGTTTGGAAGGGGAATACTGAAAATGATAAAAAGCTGTAACTGCATAAGTATTCACCCCCGTTGCTGTGAAACCCCTAAATAAGTTTCAGAAATGTCATAATTAGTTGAATGGATTCAACCTGCGTGCAAGTACAATGTGATGTGGTGTCAGTATAAATATAATTTCATGGAGAACATCACTGAAGTAAGAGCATCGTGAAGACCAAGGAGTTATCAAAGCAAGTCCAGAACCAAGTAAATCTGTTATTAATAAATGGAAAGAATATGACACAAGAACAACGTTCACCAAAAGCCGTGTAAGAGGAGATCAGTCAGAGGAGCAACCATGTGTGCAAAAAGAGCAACCATGTGTGCAAAAGTCCATGTAAAGTTTTTAGTGTGTAGAGCATTACAGGTCCATCAGTGAGCTTTTCTGACTTTTCTTTCACGTGAATATATTGATGTGAAACCTTCTGAGAGAAGTCTGTGGTCGAACTCAACATATGATCCTTAGTTATGTAACAAGTGGCCAAAATGAAAGGTCACATCAGGGGCAGCTGGTATAACTGTACAGCCAGGACTAACCCTCTCCTGTATTTTGAAAATAAAGACATCAGTATGATGTAAGATTTCCTTTTTGCTGTCCATTTTGGATTATTAACGAATATCATCGGAAGGTGGATTTTCGTGGAACTTTGACGGCACCATCGGCGACGGCTGGGAGACAAATATATAGGAAATGATATGAAGACACAAAGTTCTTTCTAGCCCAGATCCAATCGGCCAATCAGTGTCAGGTGATTACACTGTTTGACACGCCCCCTGGATTTCATCTCCATATATGGGCTGAAATTTAAAGTATAAAGGTTTTTTTTTTATGTTTATTCTTTTTAGTAAGAGCCAGAAGAGCATTTGAAAACAATATGAGAAATCGCAAATGTACAGTAGCTCTCTATCTGGCTTTGAGTGTCTGTTTCGCATCTATTACGTCATCGATGAGGCCTTGTGATTAAATCCAGTGAGTCATTGATAGATATTAGCTTCTAATCTAATGTATTATACGGACCAGCTATCATCCTCGTGTCACTGACATGAACTCTAAGAACATCTGTAGCAAAGATAGAGATGGAGGTGGAGTGGTAATGTAAGCGGTAAACTGAACCAAGAGATGAAAAAGCTCATACTAGTATTCCAGTCACTGCAGATGGTGTGTGTTTGGACGTGTCATGTGCAGATGCCTGTCTCTGTCAGGACTCATCTCTGCTGTGTGGCTGTATATTTGCTTTTGTTGGACAGTGTGGATGCTTTAGAGTATCTCAAACTATTTGTGTGTGTTGTAGGTCTAGGTCCAGGTCCAGGTCCAGGTCAGTGCTCTCCTGATGAGACGAGACTGGTGAATAATCTGTTTACAGGCTATAACAAGGTGGTCCGTCCCGTCAACCATTTCAGGGACACTGTGCAAGTGACGGTCGGGCTGCAGCTCATCCAGCTCATCAGTGTGGTAACTCTGCACCTCTCGCTGCTCGTTTTCGGGAATTCCTGTACACGAATCCATAAAGCAGTTACACAATTCACTGTATATAGGTGAAGTGGGGGTGCTTCAAGTTGGCAGACACTTTAAAAAGCTTCTCTGTGGCAAAAGTACATTCCTCAAGCGCAATTTTTAAACATGGGAATCTATAATAACCCGTGTATATTTCTTGTTTATGTCTAGGTCATTAACATGTCATGCATTACTGTTTTTAAATTGAAAATCACTTTTCAGACTTCATTTCTTTCCATATTTTGATTGATATTTTGCAATTCACTCACTCGATTTTTTAATCAAGTCATTCCTCTTTACAGTTTATGCTTGTGCAGGTCGTGTCATTTCATTGTACACCACCATGGCTGAACTTCAGCAGCGTTACATTTGGGGCATTTGCTTCCCTGATTATTCTCTGGATATGAAAAGTGATAATAAACAGATTATACTGTACATTCCCCTCCAGACCTTTTATCTCCTTAAATTGTTAAGAAATGATGAGGAAGCAGGCCATTATTGGCCATGGAACTGTTTATCAGTCAACTGTCCCATTA
Source organism: Notoglanidium macrostoma (assembly GCA_030068235.1). NCBI lineage: Eukaryota > Metazoa > Chordata > Actinopteri > Siluriformes > Auchenoglanididae > Notoglanidium > Notoglanidium macrostoma. The sequence continues at coordinate 27,704,788 of JAQQZR010000036.1, read as the reverse complement.
CTTTTGAACCTGTGGAATTGGAGGGCCTGGGTAAAACATAGCTGTAATTCCTAAACGGTTAATGCAATATTTTTGTTACAGCCCATGAATTAATGCTGAAAGTCTTCACTTCAGTCACGTCTTGATGGCTTCTTTTCAGATCACTTGTGGTGGTGTACAGAGGCAAAATTACCAAAACTCTGTCACCATTCATTTTTAAATACCGTTTATCTCTCCATTTACCTGTCAGCCTGTCATCGTGTATTCTTGTGTAATTACACACACCGTATCAGGATTTACTCCGATCTGTCTCTCTTTCTCTCTTCCTGTCTCTTTTATTTTTATTATAATCACATATTCACATTCTGTCTCTCTTTCTTAACCCACAGGATGAAGTTAATCAGATTGTCACCAGTAACGTGCGTGTCAAGCAGGTCTGTGTCTCTTTCCATGTCCTGCTGAAAGTCGCTGTCCTAACTCTCTTATCACACGCGTATGACTCTACTCGAGTTTGGCTGTTACTTAAAAGGTTAGATGATTTTCCTCAAACAGTATCAAGATCAGAGAAGTCAAAAGCCACGTCAGTCCCGCAGACAGATCAAAGATGCCTAACCAGATAAAGCACCTGCGACTATTAAAGGCTATTACAGGTCGATATTAATGCACTCGTTCTAATATGTTATTGTTTCTATAGTAACAGCTCATTCACAGGGACTTTTATGAAAGACACATTTATTTAACATTTATGGAAGGAGTCTCCAGTGTCAGCGATTTGTGAGGAACAACTCCAGAGTTTTTCTCTGTAATACGGCAAGCTGCATATTTTTTGCCCGATCAATTTCGAAAAAAAAAAGAGACTCCACGTTAATACGTTTTAGTTTTAAAACGAAAGCAACCTCCATCCGGATGAGCGTTTCAGCTCTGTATCAGAAGTAATCTACATCCATACTAAAACGCCTGAAAATGCATATCACATGACCGTTCCCGTACGCTGGGCGTGCATGTGCTGGTATAAGCAGGAAGCAGATTGTCTACTCTGTAGTTGGTTGCCTAGATGCAGATGCATGTAGGCAGTTGTAACATTATAAAATGCAGAATTTAACTGAACAACAGCTGCTAGCAAAGATAACAAGAGCAGCAAGGCTTGTAAGTCGTTATCCATGCTGCATTCACCACTGGTAGTCGAGGCCGATGCGGTTTATATTCTTTTGAAACAAAAAAAGGATCACGTGATAGGAGCGTGACGAATCAGGAAAGGATATGTCATGACTGATAAGACCCAATCAGGAAGCAAATGTGGGTGTTTCCAAAAGTCTCCGTTTTCCCTCGTCCCCACTAAAACAGAGTAGTAAGGTCGCCAGGGATATTAGTGTGGACGTAGCCAACATTAAAACACATTAGACAGGTGGTATGTTCTTCTTACTTAATGACAATTGTGATTTTGGGTGAAATGCTGTGGTATAAGAAGAATAAAACACTTCAGGTCTTGCTGTTATTGGAAAATATACAGTACTTCAGTGGGTAACATTAGCTCCACTTCATCATACCAATCTGTCATCGATAGTTTTCTAACACCAGCATGTCTCCAAGGGTTTTATTCTGTACTTATAATTAGATCGTTAAAATTGTATGATTCTGAAAATATGCCGCCGATTAGTGTTTCTCGCTTGTCAAATATTTGTTTAAAAATCCTGTACAGTCATTCCTGTACTGCTGGAAACATAAGCCTTTTGCATAAATAAATTCTTTCTACCAGTTTTGCAAATGAGGATAAAAAGAACACAATGTGTACAAAATAATATTAAAGCAACAAAATTCGGGAACATATTCAGTTACATGTGAATACAAACAGGCAGCATTTAATGATCAAGTTTCCTCTTCACCTTCATTTGATCATGCAGGCTTTTGTGTTTTGTAGGAAATAAAACGAAACAGTAATAATTACCCATTCTTTCCAAAGGTGAACAAAGCAGCGAGTAAAAGATTTGAATCGAACAGGATTGAAGCATTAAAAAGAATCATTTTGCATCAGCAATAAACGAAGCGGAAATGTATTAATTTGTGGTAGATAAAGTGTGACGCGTAACATTTAAAATTTTCTTTTCTTTTTTTTTCGTTCAGCAATGGAGCGACGTGAATCTGAAGTGGAATCCAGACGACTACGGCGGAATCAGGAAGATTCGAGTTCCCTCCACTGACATCTGGAAACCAGATTTGGTGCTTTATAACAAGTAAGCAAATGTTGGATTTCTGTACACTCTCAAAGAGGACACATAGAAAATGTTGCTTCTAGTATATTGCTAAAGAATGAATTTAAATAAAAAAGAATTCTCAGTTTTTCATAATCAGACTATATTTTGCGTTTTGCTACTATTATACTGTATTTTCCGTTAAATGCAAAAACTGACCTTCGGGTCAATGAGCATGCATGTGGAGTGATTGGCTGTGATTGTGTGTTGCAGTGCTGACGGAGACTTTGCCATTGTGCATGAGACAAAGGTCTTGCTGGAACACACCGGGTGGATCACATGGAATCCCCCAGCCATCTTTAAGAGCTACTGCGAGATCGTTGTAGTTTACTTCCCTTTTGACCAGCAGAACTGCAGCATGAAGCTTGGCATATGGAGCTACGACTACACGCTGGTTTTCATCAACCCGGTACACACACACACACACACAGCTGAATGTAAACACACACGTCAGCTTTCACATAAACAAGCACATGTTGAAAAGAGATTTCTATAGAAGCATTTAAGCGGTTTATGGATAAATGATATTGGAGTAATGCCATTGCCACATCTACAAAAAAAAGTATCAGCAAATCAGCTTAAAGGCAGGGCAGGTAATATTGGGGAAACCAGTAAGAGTATGCTCGATTTTGAAAGTTATCCAACCAATAAATCCCACTGCCCCCCTTCAGCCCTCACTACAAAGTTGCTCCTCCAAAGCACTTGAATGCGCACTGCCTGACTACTGCTGGAGTCCACAAGAGCGTAGCACATCATGCCTCTTTCACATGTAAGCAAACATCTAAAATGATTATAGTTAATATAAACAATGAATTTGGTTAAGGTTATTGCTCACAGCTGTTGACTAGCTCGCTAGCTTTAGCAACACGTCTGCAATATGTCTGCCAAGTCTTGTGGAAGATTTCGCTCACGTTAACTGAGTGCACAGGCAGCGTGTGCAAGGGCAGGTGGGCCATCCAATCATTTCATTTGGACCGAATGAAATTGGACAGGCTTTTACAGCCCTGCGACTGCCACAGATGACCTTTTCTGTATTATTATTATTATCAGAGTATTTGATTAATTCATTGCTGTCAGGATGTAGAGAGAATTTCTAGAAATTTTACAAAACAAAATGCTCCAAAAAAATTACCTGCCCTGCCTTTAATATGTCAATATTCAGCTGACAAAAAAAAGCCAACTCAGAGGGCTGACTCAAAGAGCTGACTCAGAGGGCTGACTCAAAGAGCTGACTCAGAGGGCTGACTCAAAGAGCTGACTCAAAGCTGTGACTCAAAGAGCTGACTCAGAGGGCTGACTCAAAGAGGCAAACAGAAAACTGACTCAAGGTCTGAAATAGGACATATATAATATTACAGAACGTTTATGCATATTTAAAGAGAATGAAAACTCCAACTTAAAAAAAACATAATTTAGATTTTTAATGATTAATATCTTACATCTGTTTTTGAGAAATGCTGTATTAACATAAACCGTTTGATTATTTTGTTCGAAAATATACAAACCTGGTGTGTGTCTGTGTGTGTGTTTGTGTTTAGGACAGCGACCGTCCAGACCTCAGTAACTTCATGGAGAGCGGCGAGTGGGTGATAAAGGACTACCAGGGCTGGCAACACTTGGTTCAGTATGCATGTTGCCCAAACACATATCTGGACATCACCTATCACTTCCTGATGCTTAGACTGCCGCTGTACTTCATCGTGAACGTCATCATCCCCTGCATGCTCTTCTCTTTCCTCGCTGGCCTTGTCTTCTACCTGCCCACTGACTCGGGTAACTCTGTGTGTTGGTGTGTGTATGAATTTCAACATCTCAGTCCTGCTGCATAGTGCTCAGTTATCGATCTTGTGTGTGTGTAGGTGAGAAGATGACCCTCAGTATCTCTGTCTTGCTGTCTCTCACTGTGTTCCTCCTGGTGATCGTCGAGCTGATCCCGTCCACCTCCAGCGCCGTCCCGCTCATCGGCAAATTCATGCTCTTCACCATGACCCTCGTCATCACCTCCATCATCATCACCGTCATCATCATCAACACCCATCACCGCTCTCCCAGCACACACACCATGGCTCCCTGGGTCCGTAAGGTATGACAAGTCAGACCCAGAGCAAAACAGATCAAATAATACATTTTAAATGTATAAAACTCCCCTTGTGTGCTAAAACCTGATTCACAATGTTCTAGATAAAAGTATTTCTTAATACGGCTCTAAACTATGACTTTCTCACTACTTTAGTAAAAAGTAATCATTTAGATATTGTTTTTACACAGGGGCTCAGGTTGGGATCGTGAATCTCAGTTCACATTTAACACACAAATGATTAGTGCATAGCGATGTGTTATTCTAGCTAGCTAGCTAGTAATGTAGGAGAACGGGATTTCGTACAGCTGTTAGTTCAGGGCTGTTTAAAATATACAGCGCAAACGACAAGCACTCTGTGTTTTTTATGATTTCTTTGCTATGTAGTATAAAGGTACTTGTGTTCTCTATGCACAAAACAACTTGTCATACTTCTCAGTGCTAGCGAGAATGCTTTGCCAGAGCTAGCGTCCTTACACAATTGTCATGCCATGTAGAGGGTTCGTCACTATCTATTGGGATTTGAAGGTTTCTTTGTCACTGATCTGGATGCAAAAAGGAACAACGAAAGCACTAGTTTATATTTAATAAATGACCGTCCAGAGTAATTTTTGTTACAGAAGGATGTACATGGCTAACCATGGTAGCACACAGGAGTGGATAAAGGGGCGTGTTTTAATTTGCATATTCATGCATATTTAATAGGTCCTTGTAATCAATGTGGTTACGGTAATAGTTTGTTCTGTTTTGTTTTGTTTTTTAACCAAAAAATGCTATATTTAGTAAAAATCTGAGGATTATGAGTATTCCCGTACAAATGGATATATATTTCTGTACTGTTCATGAAATCACTGTGTTCCCAACTTAAATCCGAGCGTTCTCTCTCCATGCCGCAGATCTTCATCTATACCATTCCGAAGTTCATGTTCTTCTCCTCCATGAAGCGGCCGGAGCGGAAGGACAGACACGCTTTTCCCGGTGACGTCGACATCTCGGAGATCTCTGGAAAACCCGTGCCCACCTCCGTCACGTTCCAGTCGCCCATCATCGAAAACCCAGACATGCAGAACGCCATCAAGGGCGTCAAATACATCGCTGAGACCATGAGGGGTGACAAAGAATCCAACAATGTAACAGCAATCTTTCTGTTCCTCATTTTCTCTCAATTTTTTTTTCTGCACATTGCCTTTTCTTCCTCTTCTGCTTTTTTTCTTTTTTTGTTTTTTTTCCCCAGAATGTTAGATTTTAGACTTGCCCAAGTTTTGACCTCAGTGGAATTTCCCCATGTTCACCAGTTAATCCTCTCATCTCTAGCGCTTCCTCTTTGGATTATCTCTCATTCGTTCTTTCTCTCCCTGTCTCATCCAGGCTGCCGAGGAGTGGAAGTTTGTGGCCATGGTGCTGGATCACATCCTGCTCTGCGTGTTTATGGCCGTGTGTATCATCGGCACGATAGGGGTCTTCGCCAGACGCCTCATAGAGCTCAACACGCTGTAAGCAGGAAATCGCCTGAAGGCCTGAAGTGAAGCCAGGGGCTGGAGTTTAGCACCAACCCCCATCTCACAGCTTTCTGCTGGGCTGCGCTAGCAACGACGTCTGCTCGGATCGGATGCTAAAGGCGCGCTGAGCCTAGTTTACTCCTGAAAGCTCAGATATACACGTAATCTTGTCCGAGTCATGATAATTTCCTTCGACTGACACATTTTAAAGGAAAAATCCACCTTTAAAGACATAAATCTTAAACTTTATATATGGGCACGATCATTAAAAGTGTGCAAGATGTAGTTTGCAGTCTTGAGTATTTTTAGTATAAACGTCTTTCGTCAGCATGTTGGCTGATGCGGCGGCGCTTTATTGCTTTTGTGTGTCCAGCTCTCTCACCTCCTCATGCTTATGTCATTTCACAAACTAGCCTTAAAGCTGCATTGCCTTCAAGAACTTTCAGTCCAACGTCTCTACTACGTTTGCGTTGGATGCTTCATTAAAATGACGTTGAACTTCATTGAAAAATGTCAGGCGAGTAAAGAAGCTCTTGCGTAATTGAGTCCATTGAAATCTTTTCCTCTAATTAAACCGCCTGTCACGTCATGGCTGCACACAACCGCTAGCTTCTAGGAATCGTTAAAAAAAAAATACAGCACCGATTGCTAAACATATCGCTAATATTTCAAAATAAATGTGCTTCAGGGTGGACTTTTCTTTTCACAGAGCAGTATCTTTCTTTTCTCTTGGTTCATTGGTTTCATTTGTATTTATCTGCAGTTCTTGGTATCGTGTTGAGCACGGAAATGTCACCTGTTCAGTCTGTGCTGAGAAATAAAGGCATGTGAAGGTGCCTGAAGCAGATGAATGTGCTTTGTGTTGATATACTGTGTGAACAGTTTAAAGGTATTTCACATTTCTGGTTCTGGTTTGAATATTTATAGGTGACGAACAATTAGTGATGACGCTCAAAGATCGTTTCATTCTCTGTGCAACTCTTTCTCTATCAACTATTTTTTCTTCTTCTGTGTTTTGAAAATCATTGACTTTTCAATCTGTGTAATGAAAAACAAGCTGCAAGTGAACTGCCTTAGGATTTTAAAAGGCAGATATGGAAAATGTATTTCTCTTTGCTAAAAAAAGAAAAGTGGCTCTTTTACTGTTTATTATGTTTTAGTGCTGATGTGAAATGCCTGTTTGCATGTATGTATTTGTAATGTATTATTATCATTCTTATACTCATTAGTAAGTGCATAGTCCAGTTGAACAGGACAGTGGAGAGATTTTTAATTTTGTAATGTGATTTTAATGACATGTCATGAACGGGGTCAAAGGTCACAGGACCCTATACATTCACACTCCAGAATGAAACTTTCCACTGTGTGTATTCGGCGTTATTTCTTAAACGCTTGCTGTTTTCTTTTAAATAAGTCTTTTTTATTTACATTCATTTTTCACACGACAGCATGACTAGATTTGAGTCATGTCATTAATGCAAACTGGAAAGTGCGTTTAAATTTTTCCGTTTGACTACGAGCTTGCGTGAGGCTCGTATTTCTCTTTTTCTTTTTTTCCAGAATTGACCACCATGACTTCCACAGTCACACTGCTTCCTCGTTTTTAACTAAAAGGTGTGACGTGTGTTTGGATGGGGTTTGTCATCTGACATCCTTCTAGATTTCGTGATGAATTTTATATTTTATATTGTTTCACATGTTCATTGTGTCACATGACAACAGCTATCAGAGCAACACCAGAGACTTGAAATCATCATACACATGAATGGTTAGACTGCAAGGACTTTCCTTTGATATTTACGAGGTACACAGAGGAGTCGGTTGCTTAAATCACTTTAACGCTCTAGGTGAACGGATACATGTTTAACGTAAAATGTTTTAACAAGTTTATGAATGTTTTTTGTTTCTTCTTTTGCAATTTGCAATAAATGCTTGGTTAGACTGCTTCTTTGAAATATTATTTTTCCAGAAATAATAACTTTTGAAAGCATTTCTATTAAACATTTTGCTGAATAGTGATTCATAAGGTGGATTGGTGGATCTAAATACTTTGAGAATGTGTGTGTGGTGATGCACAAAGAGAGCTCCATGAAGACATGGTTGTCGAATAAGATCGAAGAAGGACTCAGGTGTCGGGTGTGGACACACTTCTGGCCATGTAGTATACGTCTTGTGGAGTGTAATTGAACTGAAAGAGTTGAAAAGGAAAGAGTTAGCCTGTGTTAAACCACCAGGGAGAAAAATAGAGCAATAATCTCATGATATGTAAAAGAAAATTGACGCTGTAAACATGTCTCATTCCAAAAGACTTAATGTAGGTGTTTCACAGAAATGGGGTGAACTCTTACTCAGTCGCAGCTCTGACGTCAATTAATGCAGATTAATTGACAAAAGACATTTAAGAGGAGCTTTGATGAGTTATTGGTCAGTAAGATTTTTTTTTTTTTTTATCAATCCACTTGATATTGGACTAACTGTACATACGGTACAGTATAAGTGTAAAATGAGTTAGACACCCCTGAGGTGGTATTAGCAAAAAATAAAAAAGTGTAGTGTGTAGAGTTTGAATGCATTTCTCTTTAGTTCTGTTTCTCTCACTCTCAGTTCATTTTAATTCATGCTCACTTTACTGACATGACTTTAACAGCTAGATTGTATAATAAGTTTCATTGAACTCAATTAAAACCACTTCTCTCTCACTCTCTCTGTGTCTGTTTCACCCTCTCACTCTGTCTCTCTCTCTCTCTCTCTCTCTCTCTCTGTGTGTCTGTCTCACCCTCTCACTCTGTCTCTCTCTCTCTCTCTCTCTCTGTGTGTCTGTCTCACCCTCTCACTCTGTCTCTCTCTCTCTCTCTGTCTGTCTCACCCTCTCACTCTGTCTCTCTCTCTCTCTCACTCTCTCTGTGTCTTTCTCACCCTCTCACTCTGTCTCTCTCTCTCTGTCTCTCTCTCGCTCTCTCTC
>JAQQZR010000036.1:27682586-27695088 GCA_030068235.1 Notoglanidium macrostoma | reverse complement strand
TGTGTGTGTGTGTGTGTGTGTGTGTGTGTGTGTGTGTGTGTGTGTGTGTGTGTGTGTGTGTGTGTGTGTGTGCGGGTAGCGACGCTGTGTGTGAGTTCAGCTGGGTTTCTTCTGAGCTGCTATTAATAATGCGCCTGTGTGCCCACTTCCCATCATATTTGCATCAGTGTGCAGAACTTTTGGCACACTCAGCGGATGTCCGCTCGCTGCAATAAAAAAAAAAGTGCTAGTCCAAAAACACAGAGTGAGGAGTGGGGGAAAGAGTGAGAAAGAGGAAGAGACAGACAGAAATGATGTGGCAGACTGGGAGGGGGACGCAGTACTGATGAACGTGTGAGTGTTTTACTGAGCTCATAAGGAGTACAAAAGAAGTGTGTGTGTTTGTGTTTGTGTGTTTCGTGACCCTAATGACCGAATTTTTCCACACTACAATGCTGCAACATGTTGTAAAGTGTCGAAAGGGAAGCGAGAGCTATATCTGTTTTATTATTTCCTGTTTAGGGCCTACCCCGGATGCTCGCAACGAAAGACCCAGAGAGAGAGAGAGAGAGGGACAGAAAGTCACACACACACAAAGAAGCACATAGAGAAAGATAGACAAAGAGACACACATACTGACTGAAGAGAAGCAAATAAAGATACACATGGAGAAAGACAACGAGACATGCATAGTGAGAGAGAGACCAGAGGGGGATCGAGAAGGGGAGACAGAGAGTGATACAGATGATGCGACATGTCATAAGACAGAAACCCGTAGGGAGACACACACGTACACAGAGAGAGAGACATACACACGGAGACACAAAGAGAGAGACAGAGAGACACACATACACCAAGACACACAGAGAGATACATAGACACACCCATACAGAGATGCTCAGAGAGATGCACATAAACATAGAGAGAGATACACATATAGAGACACACACACATAAAAAGAGAGACACACGTTGAGAGAGACAGACACTAATACAGAGAGACACACACATATGAATAGAAAGACACGCATATGAACAGAGACACACACACACACATGAACAGAGAGAGACACATATGAATAGAGAGACACATATAAACAGAGAGACAGACAGACACACACACATGAATAGAGAGATATGTAGAGATGGGGAGATAGCGACAGAGAGAGAGAGGGAGAGAGAGACAGATAGACGCACACTGAGGGACAGATGGAAAAAGACGGACTCAGAAAGACAGAGAGAGAGAGAGATAGATACAAAGAGAGACAGAAACAGATGTAATGTTGGCCTTCGTTTGTGATTTATTTGTTGAAGGAGAGAGATGTGGTGGAGAAAAGGGAAGAGTGATGCGCTGTAGATCCTGATTTTACTCCGATTGTTCCAGCATTCAGCTTCAGCACTTCACTTTTTTCCACATTAACCGTACACAAGCTTTACCACACACGAGCTTGTAGCGCTGCAGCTTTCCTGCGCTGTTCCACCATCAGGTTTAGCTGCTGCGCTGAAACATTTGGATGATTTCTGCATCACCTGGATGAAATTACCAGTCCAAACGTAAACACGCAGTAGGCTGGGATTTGAAGGTGCGGTCTGGGATTTTAACAAGTGGTTCTAAGCCTATATTTACAACATCATTTTATAAATAACTTGGAAAAACTGACATCACTGAGATAGTCACTTCCTTGCTTTGGGCTTTTTATTTTCCCTGCGCTTTAGCTCCGCCCCCTCCCAGCCAGAACTGAGCCGATCAGGTAGACGATGTTTGAACTGAAGTTGAGCAAAGGGAAATGCTTGTTAGTGTTTTCATTTCGGTTGCAATTCTTACTCGGATGTTAAATATAAAACAGGAGTTATATCCTGGAGGACGTAAATGAACTGATGACGCTGTTGGCTAAAGATGGATTAATGTTGTTGTTCTGTGCCTGTATGTTTTTTGGGCAGGTTGCAGATGTTCAATTCCCTTTTTTCTCTGTGCTCGCTGTAAGAGGAGGAGACACTGAGGAGAGACGATGCCGGTTCCCCCGCCGCCCCCTCCTCCCCCGCCCCCGACCCTGGCTCTGGTAAGCACGCACGCGCCAGCACGCTCAAGCACGCATGCATACTGTAGGTTTGCACTTATAATTTATATTCCGACCATTTGGAAGACTGTTATATTGAGCATCTCTTGCTGAAGAGCTTTATACTTTATGTGGGAAAGTGTGAAGATAGAAACGACTTGCTAAATGCACAGAAATGCTAAATTGTGCTGTCTAGATCAGAATCAGCTTTATTGGCCAAGTTGGACTCCGGTTTTTCCTCCATCGTCCTGCAAGACGATGAAATAAAAATGGAGTAAATACGGAATGAGTAGCTGGTTACTTTATAAACATTTAGGCTTGTAGGCACAGCGTATTGTCTCTGGCACTGTGACTGATCTGGTTTAAATCTGATCCTCTTTACGCATCCGTGAACCAAGAGAGTTGTTGAGCACCACTGTGACTTACCTTAGAGCACATGTATAACAGCGCCAGAGGACAACCGTGTGTTTGCGTTTGTTTTTGTGAACAGGCGAACACGGAGAAGCCCGTCCTGAACAGATCCGAGCAGCATGGCAGGAACGCGCTACTGACCGACATCAACAAAGGAACCCGACTCAAAAAGACTGTTACCAATGACCGCAGTGCGCCTGTACTCGAGAGTAAGAAGCCACACGGACACGCACACACACACACGCACACACACACACACACACACACACACACACACACTGCTGTCCTGCGGTACCAAGCCAAAGACACTGGGTTCAGGCTCTAATTCTGTAGATGATTTGCAGGAATTGCTCAAGTCAGTCTGTGTATAAATTAACACCACTACAACACTCTGATAAGTTGGATAGGAGGTTGTCTGACACTATTTCATTGACCGAGTATGGTTGATAAGACATGTCATTTTGTTTTCTTAACGTACAAATATATGGTTTAATGACAGTAGTACTCTCAAATTCTTGATTCTGATTGGTCAGAAAGTGATGATTAACTTTCTCTCATATTAGCGAAGCTGCAAATTGGATTGTGCAGGTTTACATTTTTTTACAGTAACAACTAATACGGGAAGGCTGGCGCACGAAGGATGCGCCACGTGAACGTGCTAATGACTGTACACGTTTATAGTGAAGTTTTCTGTAGGGAAACGTTTATTTAGCATTTATGAAAGGAGGTTCAGTGTCAGCTGAGAGGAAGAAAATAGAGGCTGGTGAGGAACCAACTGTTTAAAGCTGCGCAAGTTATAACAAGAACTCATTTGTTCCACCATCTTTAAATGGTAAAAGAAATGAAATGTTAAGTTATGAAGTATGCAGTAGTACAGACTTGAGAGGACATATCTAGCTTTCTTAATTTCTTACACGGTTATTTAGGCTACCAGCTGGTTTGTTTGAAGCTGTGTAGAACTGGGTCTAAAATATGATGGAGCAATGCAGTTGTGTTGCGATGAACTAAATACACATGCGCCCCTATGAAAGGGTCATGATAGCGTGTTTTTGTGTTCATATGCCATGCTTTCATTTATTTTGACAGCGCCCAAAGGAGGAGGAGGTGGTGGTGGAGGAGGAGGAGGAGGAGGAGGAGGAGGAGGAGGGGGCGGGTTTGGAGGTGGAGCTCCAGGTGGACTTGGAGGCCTGTTTCAAGTTGGTATGCCAAAGCTGCGGTCCACTAAGGATGGTAAGGGCACACACACACACACACACACACACACACACACAAATAAACACACAGTGCTGCCAATAAGACACATTTCACAGCACTGATGTCAAGCCCAACATCATGCCATTCTTGCCAGATGAGCTGTTCTGACAGCTCTCACAGTTTCATGGGTTCTGGAATTGGTTAAACAAGAGTTGCATTTAAAGGACCTGTATCTTGGTATTTGTTGTATATCCTCAAAATAATGACTGCATTGTTGACTAGGATCATTTTCCGCCCCTTTTTAATAGCGGTGAGTTTGCAAGAGATTTATCATAGTACAATGTAATAGAAATGAGTTGTATTACAATATAATAGAATATAATAGAGCTTTATTACTATAGAATAGAATCGAATAGAGCTTTATTACAGTATAATAGAATAGATTTATTATAATCGAATATTACAGCATAGTAAAATATATTAGAGCTGTATAAAAACTTGACTGTATAAAACACAAGTAGAAAATTAGTATCACTGGTGGTTTAATATTGTAGCCAAAATGCACTACAGGTTCATAATATCTTTAAAAAAAATGATTAATTAATTAAATAAATAAATAATAAATGAATTAATCTTTCTCTGGCACCGTAGATCGTTCCGGCACAATTCCGGTGTTAGAATTCTTCGTAATGGCTATAATATAATTGTGTAACCATATAACCTATAGTGCGTGTCAGCTGTTGTGGTCATGAGCTGTTGGCTTCTTCACAAATATAGATTGGTGGTAATGATGCAGGCTGTCCAAGGCAACCAATGTGCTCACTATATATTTTAACTCTATGGGTTCTTTATCACTGTAAGAGAATAAAATAGAGCTTGCAGTACAATATAATACAATAGTGCTTTAATAGACTAGATTTATCAGAGTAGAGCTTTATTGCAGTACAATTAAGTAGAACAGAGCTTTATTACCATAGACTTTATTACATTAGAATAGAATTGAGAGTTGAGAGCGTCTGTTTTTCTTTGACTCTCTCATTATTTCTAGACTCTGGTGGCGTTCGACCTCCCATCCTCCCTCCTGGCGCCCGTAGTTCTGGTCCACGTCCGTTTGTGGGTGGTGCTAGCTCTACTCCACGTTTCTCTGGACAACGTAATGGCCCTTCTGACTCTCCACATCATCGAATGACTCCTCCTCGCTCTGAAACCCTTGGAGGGCAGCCTCCACCCGTTCCTAACACTCCACGGCCCAGTCAGAGCAGTGGACAGAATAGAGGGCCTCCCCCTCTACCCGGCGGACCTCGCTCTACACCTACCCCGCCTCCTCCTAACCCTTCTGGACGACAGGCGGCACCCCCACCTGTTCCAGGCGGACGTCCCTTCTCCAGCCCTGCAGCCCCGCCTCCTGTGCCACATTCCAGCCGCCCTCCTCTTCCCCCAGCCCCTGGTCGAGGAGAGGACCGCCCACCACCTGTTCCCCCTGGCAACCGCCCATCCGTGTCCCTCCTGAGGGACAGCCCGCCTCCCCCCCCTCCTCCCTCTGCCAACATCAAGCCGCCAGCACCTCCTTCCTCATCTCGTGGGCCTGCAAGCGCCGCTCCTCCGTTGCCACCAGGACGACCAAAGCCCAGTGACGAGAACACGCCACGTCTTCCTCAGAGGCATCTGTCTCTCACTTCTCATGGCCCGTCCCCTCCTACACCTGGGAGGTCAGGCCCACTTCCTCCGCCTCCCTCTGAGAGACCGCCCCCTTTGGGCCGGAATCCATCAGGGCGAACCGGTATCAAATTCCTGCCTGTATTTTAGCACATCTTTTCTTTCAGTGTTTATATATATATATCTGAGTCTGTTTTATTATCTCTGTGTGTGTGTGTGTCTGTGTTTAGGTCCCCTCCCACCTCCACCGCCTTCTGGACGACCAGGAAGTGGAAGCTTGAGGCCATCAGCAGCCCCGCCGCCTCCAAACAGAGTAGGGTCAGAGCCTCCTCGTGCCGGCAACAGACCGCCCCTCCCACCGGACCGACCCACTTCTGGAGGACCGCCCCCTCTTCCTCCAATGGGCAATGGGTACCACAGTCAGGGTGCAGGTATGCTAAGTGCTTCTGTGTCCATATCTGCTTTTATTGTGACCTAGTTCACATTAATATAATATTGTCGTACGCGTGCGTTTCATACAGATGAGTGGGAAGCGCGCTTCAGTTTCCGACCTGTGTCAGATTTCCCGCCTCCAGAGCCCTACATCACCGGTCAGAAAACGTACCCCAGCAGACTGGCCAGGAGTGATGGCCGAGGTAAACATTCATGCCTTTTTGTGATATTGTAACATTTTGCTATGTTTATTATAAAGCTGTATAATGACGGTTATTATTTTTTTGGTTTTAGCTGTTCAGTCTGTTTAGCTGATGGTTTTAGCCATTAAATAAATAGACCCTTGAATAAGACGCGTCACTCTGATGTCGGCCGCGTCTCCTAGGTTACTAAAACATAGCGAGAGACTATAGTGATTTAGTGACATGCATTAAAATTTGATTATATTATAGAAGTTATGGTAGATGCATATAAAGTAAAAAAGCACATTGCATGTACATGAATATGAATTAGTAATGGCACATACTTGGGTGCCAGTGAATTTTCTTAGCAGTTCTGTTTCTACCGTGTTTATAATACGTGGTGTTTTTTTCCTTGTCGATCGTGATGTCGTCAGTGTTGACGCTTCTCCGCCTTGCATTTCATGTGTGTTTTAGGTTCAACGAGAAAGGAGCGAGGCGCTCCCCCGTTACCTCCCATTCCCAGATGAAGGACGTGGACTGGATTCTCAGGGACACCATGCCTCTTCCTCTTTATTTGTTGTTCATGATTTTTTTTTTTTTTTTTTTTTCCTCAAACATTATTTTTGCATGTGAGGCACTTCCTTGCTGTATTTTGGAACATACTATGCTATACGTTGTGTACATTAGTGTCGGCGCGCAACAGTTTTATACAGTTGTACACAGAAACAAGCGTTCGCTGATGAAACGCCATGCAGTGCCTACCCTGTTCACATCGTTGGGCCAGTGTTTGATATTCTTTTGGTTTTCCTCGGGTGGGAGATTGTACTCTTGCTCTTAGCTTAACGTACACACACATCTACTTCACCATGTAATGTATGAATGAACTGACGGGGCAGAAATGGGCTCCACTGCTTTAAAGTTCTCGCTCTCATAGCATTTACTCTCTTCCCTTTTTTTGCCCCCCCACTAAATTTATTCAACAGGATCAGTTTTGATTGGTGGAAACAGTTAACATGTGGTTGATGGGGAGAGAATGTTAATGCATTGCCTTACTAGTCGTGCACGTGCTTTTGCAGTGATTCATTCCATGTAAAAATTTGAATTCTTTCCTCTGAAATTCTAAATGATAGATTTTAAGCTTAATTTACAAATCTCTTCGCTAGAAAGATTCATGAAGGCGTTCTGCAATAAGTGAAACACCTGCCCTTAGACTTTTATTATTCATGAGACTTTGAGGTGTTCTTTTTGTTTTTTTGTTAAACGTTTGACTACGGTAATCCCACGTACACGATCTCTGTTATTGCTAGAGACGAGGTTGAAAACTTTGGAGTATTCCTTTAATCCTTGCTGCCATCTTGTTCCTTACTGAAGAGGCGCTTAGGGTTCGAGCCTTGTCCAATCACAGAAACATGCAGTGCTCCATGAGAGTGTGAATTATATGGAAATGATTCGACATCGTAATGAAAGATGTGCCTTATTATGATCTTTATATCTGTTTGTATAAGTATATTTGTCTAGAACAAACAAAGAAGACCACAGAGTGCCTAAAATGTTTTCTTGTCATGTTTGTTTTTAAGCGTCGCTTCTATTTTTGCCTCATGGTCATTTCTGTACATTCAGTATTATTACAACTGTTGTATAATTGACAAGATGTTTTGTGTTTAAAAAGTGCACTTTTTCGTTTGCACATATCCATAGCCTATACACTCTCTATATAATAAGCACAGTCCCTGTTGTGTGAACGTCACACTTTGCCATACTTTGACTGAATCTGATATAGGTAATAAGCTTATGTGTGATGTAGATTAGCTTGATTTAGTCTTACGATGTTCACACACTTGTTTACAGGCCATTTCGATGGCGTGAGCTTTCTCAGAAGGATGAGATGAGAGAAGGAGAGAGAGCTACTTCCTGGGATTATGCAAACGAGTCTGATCTCAAAAAACAGGATCAAGTGTAACCCTGTATGTTTTAATAATCCTGTCTTCAGTCAGACCCTGCAGTCTCATCTGCGTAGAATCGACGTGATTTTTTTTTTTTTCTTCGTCATGAAAATTGTATATAAGCAAAAATGCACAAACGCTTGTCACAAGAAGTCACAAAGCGAAGACCAAAAATCAAACCGAACCTCTGGATTTAAGCGTCCAATTCTGAAAAGGTGAAGGTTTCGGAAATATTTTAAGGCAGGTTTACGGTTTCTGTCCGACTATGTTTTGCACCCGTGCCTGTCAGCGACGCCTCGATGAGGTCACTGCGACCGAGGCGCATGCAGCGGTACTTAGAGACTGTTTTCTTTCATTTCTTTTTTTCCCTCCTCCATTGTTCTATTTGTTCTGTTCATTTTCTTGGTTTGTTACAGCTTCTCTGCTTGTGCCTTTGTTCTTTTTGTGTGGAACATGAAAACGTTTAAGAGGTTTTCTAAATAAATGTTGACCTGAACCTTTTATGTTGTCTGTCCATAATATAAATTTGTACTAAATATACATAATAGATATACATACTCAGTGACAAAAAAAAGTTAAGAAATGTACCTGCATGCGGTAAAAGGTCATGTGACTGTATTGTAATGATTACAATATCAGATCAAACAACAGAGTTGGCAGTAGGGGTAAGACATGCGGACGCAGGATGTCACTGACATAGCGCTGTGCCATCAGGGTCCCCCAAATTACTACCAGAGATGACCTGAAGTCATACCCTATGGCTCCCCACAACATTGGTTTGGGTTTGGAATGGTCCTCTCTCCTCGGTGCTGCCATACGCACACACAACGGTCATGACAGGCTGACACGGCGTGTTGTAGAGAGTCCAATACCTGTGTCCAGGTGGTAGACGCAGATGTCATGAGGTTCTGTAATGCTTGGCACACAATACAACAATCCTCCCTTGGTGTGGTCCGTCTTGGGCGACTGGAAACTTCACGATGTGCGTGGGTGCCTTCACGTGTCCACTAGTTCCAACATCGTGCCAGGCAATTGCACGATATGACCACCTGGCCTCGTGCAAACCCGCAATGTGACCTCTATCAAACTCCGTCAAGTGCTGGTAATGCTGTCAAGTGATCACTAAGAGTTCCTAAGCTCCCAAAAAGTTTCAAAAAGTTATTCATGTGTCATTTGTTCAACCTTATCTTAACAGCATGTAAGCATGTCACTGATGCTCAAATGTTGCTCAATGTTGGACCAGAGGATAATTTCTCATGGTTTTTTTTTTTTATTTGGTTCCAGTAATAGAAAGGACAACCTAACATTATCAAAAGTTATTATATGTATAAATAATGTAAACTGGAACCTTCTGATAATTTTATTAAAAATATAATCTTTGGGTTTAAGAAAAATTTCCAATATGGCTCCAATAATTAGCCAAAAATATTTTTGCACACATTTAATTAGTGGTTATTTAACAATTTTCAACAAAATTGTACAATTTTTAGGGGTTATTGGCTATAAAACAAATTGGGAACTCTTGACTTACAAAAAAAATGGATGGAAAATTAATGTTATTTTATATCTCTAATAAATATGGACAACCTAGTATTATATAGAGTATAATAATGCAGTCCGATTACAGTCCAAATTTTACATTTTTCAGAAAGATCATACAGTATAGTAGTCTAATATAGGTTTAAGAAATATTAAAGCCAAAAGGACATTTGATTTTTATATAAAATATAGTTTATCTGATGAATTATTATATTGCATTTTACATAAATCATCCTCAACCAACCACACTCAGAAAGCTATGGTTACGTCAGACAGCCAATAGTTGAAGAGGGTAGGCGGGGCTAAGAGTTGATAATAATTGCTAGGCGCATTCTTATAGGCTACGCGGGCTGTCAATCAATCAGCGACAAGGCGCTGGATATATAACGGTCACCAGTATAGTAAAGATGGCTAAATAGCGATACATTCACGGTTAGCAAACAAAATAAGGAGGTGTAGTGAAGTGAATGTGCACGTTTACTGAGTACAAGATGTTCTCACAGTTCTTTAAATGAAAATAGCTGTTTCATGAAGGTACGTATATAAACCATATCATAACATTACTTCCGTCATGATGTTGAGTAAATGTTTATAGCTTCAGCTGTCAACTAGGAATGACCATTTTAGCTAACTAGCTAATTTTAGATTTCAGTACGGTACAAGTGTGCAAGTTTGGATTGAGCACAATAAATAATGTATAACATAATTTCAGTCACGTGTAAGAGGACGTGTGTATTTGTGTGTTCGTGAGTCTTCAATCCTTTAAGATATTTAGTCATGTCTTCTGACCCTATCTTAATGAGAGGATAATTATCACAGACATTTGATGGAGGTTGTCGTTGATAAGTATGAATTAGAGTGTGAAAATGTGACGTGTTTATACTTTTCCCCTCATAATAAACATTTCCTGTCTTCTCTATTAGACAATCCGTGAGTGTCTCTGATGCCATCATGGAAGGAGGTCAATATGTCACCATTCATGGCCAAAACATTACCCACAATCCTCTGTCAGCGCCGGCCATGTCCATCGACAGACTGTTCCCGGCGCTGCTCGAGTGTTTTGGCATCATTCTGTGTGGCTACGTGGCCGGCCGCAGTGAGATCATCAGCGTGGGACAGGCCAGGTGCCTGGGCAGCTTCGTGTCCTGCTTTGCGCTTCCGGCGCTGCTCTTTAGAAACATGGTGCAGCTTCAGTTTGGCAACGTGGAGTGGGCGTTCCTGTGGAGCGTGCTGATCGCCAAGGTGTGTGTGTTTTTGCTGGTGTGTGTCCTCACGCTGCTGGTGGCGAGCCCGGAGGGTAGGTTTGGCAAAGCGGGGCTGTTTGCCATCTTCGCCACGCAGAGTAATGACTTTGCGCTGGGATATCCTATAGGTGAGAGACAAACAGCCGTACTCTAATTCTTCATCATTTATACCAGCTCTGTGTTTCCTGTCTTATTTTTTTTTCACCTATTTCTCCCTCAGTGGATGCTCTTTACCGCAGTTCTCACCCTGACTATACACAGTACCTGTATTTGGTAGCCCCGGTGTCTCTGATGCTGCTGAATCCGGTGGGCTTCGCTCTGTGCGAGCTCCAGCGTTGGAGGCAAAGCCCTGACCGCAACCACAGCAAGCTGCACATCGTCTCTACAGTCCTTCTGCATGTATGTTTTTATCTATAAGCCAGTGATTTCTTAATAATTAAACACAAGTATGTGTTCATATGTCTCCTGTGTGTGTTTTCTTTTCTTTGTGCTCCGTAGGTGATGAAGAATCCCATCGTTTTCATGGTCCTGGTCGGGATTGTCTCTCACTTCCTGCTTGGTGGCCGTGTCCCTCTGTTGCTAGGGGAGTTTGTGGATGGGTTGGCTGACTCGTTCGGAGGGGCGGCGCTCTTTTACCTGGGCTTGACGATGGTGGGACAGATGGGTAGGGTTACCCGCTCAACGGGGGTCACCCTGATTTTACTCCTCACGGCTAAACTGTGAGTTTGCGTAGCTGGTAGTGTGAATATATTTGTATTGTGTTATCTATGGGGCCTTGAAGTTATTTCAGGATGGTCCTTTGCAGTAGGAGTCGCTGTGTTAGGGCGAACAGGATGCAGAACGACGCAGCCAGGGCCAGACAACGTGAAAAAGTTGTGTAGACTTTATTGAGAAGACAAGCAATGTCATAGGATGAGCATCAGGACAGGACAGGACAGGACAGCCTTTTTGAGTACAGCAGCAGTTCTTAGTTCCAAATCTACACCGGATAGTCAAGATTTTCCAAGGTTAAGAACTGCCAGTCCAGCCACGCCTACTGTTTTTTTTTTTCTGATGCTTAATCTACAATGTGTCCTTGCAGTTTTGACAGTGTGTCGTCTTTGAATTTGTGTGTCTGTGCTTGCTCCAGTCTGTTGATGCCGTTGATGTGTAAAGACATGTTGGAGGTGTTGGACACAAGCAACTCCAGTTCTGTGAACCACACTAGTCTGTCGGACTACGCCTTCCTGTACGGCATCTTCCCCACTGCGCCCAGCGTGGCCATTTACGCCTCTCAGTATAACATGCAGTTGGAGGTGGTGAGTTTTACACTTATACACCGATATGAGAGGCAAAACAAACTCCATATGATATGTATGATGAAACACTCAGGAGTGCGCTGTTACAGTGGAACAGTCAATGTGGTGCCTTTCTAAATCACTCAGAATGTGATGATTTTGTTGTAACCACCAACGATTACAATATTTAAAAAAACGCAGACTAACATGTCGTACTTTTCTCCTTATGGTTACAGATGAGTCTTATCACAAAGCATGATCTTTCAAGAGGGCTTATCTGAATGGCAGAAAAATAAGAAGAACATATTTATTTGTAAATACATCTCGAAATAAATACACGTGGAGCAGGTTACTGATTATTATGAATAGCCCCTTAATAAACATATAAATTAACATCATAAATTAAAACTGTACAAAACAGGAAGCATTTCGTTCTCTCTTCTGACCAAGAGAAGTGTTTTAAGTCTTTTGCAAATGTAAACAATGTCTTTTATTTTTTGAATATGACTCCATTTGTTGTGTGTGTGTGTGTGTGTGTGTGTGTGTGTGTGTGTGTGTGTGTGTGTGTGTGTGTGTGTGTGTGTGTGTG
>JAQQZR010000036.1:27628831-27652479 GCA_030068235.1 Notoglanidium macrostoma | reverse complement strand
ATATAGTTACAGGCTAGTCAGTAACTATATATATATATATATATATATATATATATATATATATATATATAGTTACAGGCTAGTCAGTAACCCATTAGCCCAGCCATAAAGTCTGCTTGTTGCGGCCTTCAAGCTGCTGATTTACTATTAATATATATATACATTGCCTAATTAATTATAACGAGTAGTTTCTAGATTGTACATGTCTGGATTCTCACCTCCTGTGAAAGAGGAAATTGCTAGTTTTCTTCTCACACTTATTGATACTTAAATTTCTTTTATTCCTCAGACATTCATATCAAGGAGGAACCAGACTCGGACGATTGGGCGCTGAGCGGAGACTCCACCCTGAACACCAGTGACCTGTCACACCTCCGCGTACGGATGCTAGATGAGGAGACGGAGGGGGTGGCACAGGAGGGGAAGAGGCTCCGGAGAGTGGCTTGTACCTGCCCTAACTGCAAGGAGGCGGGGGGAAGGTGAGACACACACATTTCTCATCATCATGCAGGGCGGAAGGGTGTAACTCCGAATGATTCATTTGGATGATGATTCAGAAGTTATGAACTGATTCATTCTTTAATTTCTTGATCATAAATACTATTTGCAATGTTCATTAAATGTATTTACAGATTCAAGAGTAAAAAAAATCAAATATTCGTTAGATTCCTAAAACTATGGATGTCTGTAGAAACATGCTGCTTTCAGTAATGATGTTTGGTCTTTTGAGTCTTTTGATAGTCAAATGTGAAACAGTTGCTACATTGTCGCACGCGCGTGTGTGTGTTTGTGTAGAGGCTCAGGTATGGGCAAGAAGAAGCAGCACATTTGTCACATACCCGGCTGTGGAAAAGTATACGGTAAAACGTCTCACCTGCGCGCTCACCTGCGCTGGCACTCGGGAGAGAGGCCCTTCATCTGCTCCTGGAGTTACTGCGGCAAGAGATTCACGCGCAGCGATGAGCTTCAGCGCCATCGCAGGACACACACGGGTACTGCATGGTGCACTCATACTACAGCTAACCTGCACACAAAACCTTACAGTTCCTCCATATCAATAACAGTAATACGTATTGTTTTAAATTAATCATGTTAGACGTTGCACCGCAAACCACCACAACCTAAGATTAAGACTAATTGGCTGAACCTAAGTCCCGCCTTATTTTCTCAGCCACTTGTTTGCTCATTATGTCAGGGTGAAGCTTACCAGGAATGGCTAACCTATAATGTCTTCTGCCATGTTAAAGCCTCAGTAACCAATGACGAGGGGGCTTAGGATTGATTCATCAATTGTGTGAAGCTGTGTTTCGTCTGATAAGAAGCGTACACTGTTTGTACATGTCGTTGACCTGCCGTGTCTTTTGTCCACAGGAGAGAAGAAGTTCGTGTGTCCGCAGTGCTCGAAGCGCTTCATGCGCAGCGACCATTTGGCCAAACACATTAAAACTCACCTGAACAAAAAAGGCCTGAACTCGGCCCCCGCAGCAGGGCAGACGGAGGCCACTGCCCCTCCGGACAGCATCATTACCGGGGGCGGGGCCACACTCATCCTGACCAATCTGCCCCAGGCTGGCACCCAAGACATCCTCTCAAACTCTGACCTCCCGCTTCAGCTGGTCACTGTGTCTGCCAATGAGGTCATGGAGTGACCAAAACAAAACCGCCCACTTTCACAGCTGGCTTTTCACTATCAATTTTTATATATATGATAAATATAAATATATATATATGATTATATATTTTAAAAAATGAATCATCAATTTATGCTCTGTAGCAGTCTTTTTTTTGTACAAACAAGGGGAAACGGGGCAGGGACATTTAAATGTGGTTTGGGTCTACGCACACACGCACATGCCCACACTCCTATACATGCATATACAGTATATATGAATACACACTAACACAGAAATGCCTTATTTTGTATCATATCATACTCTGTAGTATATGATGCTGGACTTGCATGGGTTTTTACTTTCTTCTGATCAAATTGTTCAGGGGATGATGATAATAATGAATGTGTGCATGAAAGATAAGGTACAGTGAGATGTGCGTGTGTGTGTGCGTGCGTGTGAGAGAGAAAGAGCGAGTGATTTTTTATTTTTTATTTTTTGGTGAGTGTGTGAATCTGGCAGCAGGCGAGCGAAGCGACGTCATGAGAGCTGAGAGATACTCACTCCGATCTGTCCATCTTCGTCTCTTGGCTTGCGTCGGTCAAAACGTGTCTTCACTCATTGAGTACCTTTCATTTCACGTATTGTGTATTGACTCTGCGCTTCTCTCACTCCCTTTGTATCATGATTGGAGGATTTGTTGGTTTTTTTATCCTATCGTCCATATGCAACTCGGGTGACATCTGTCATGTAATCCTTTTTTTAAATTGTTTTTCTTCTCTATATTCATAATGTGTTCTCTTGTTTTTCTCTTTTGCATTTCCCCCCCTCCAGTCCCCACGATTGTTTATAGCCACCATTTATTTTAGTATATAACTGATTGTGTTGTATCACGGACTCAAGTTAATTGCTTTTTAAACGTGTAAAATTTTATGTTACTTTTGTACTTGTTTTTTTTTTTTTTTTTTTTTTTTTTTCCCCAAATGGAACAGAATTAAAGACAGAATCCTTCCTATAAATGTGATACTTAATGTTTACTGATTACTATAGGTGTGCTGGTGTGCGCGTGTGGTGAGGGTATGCTTAATGAATGAAATGCTTCAACAAAGCCAGTGGTTTTTAGGTTTCAGGGATGTTTGGAAACTATTATTTTGGTAACAATATTCATTGTGCTATAAAGAGTAAAAAACATCGGAGAGTGCGGTTATGATCAATGAGAGCTCAGTGTGATGAAACAGTTACTCTGTCACTCCAAAGTGTTGCTAATTTTCTTGTGCTAACATTTTCTATTTATTAAAGTACAGCACGTATTATTTTGTATTTGGATTGACATCTTGTCAGTCATTTTATAGACACACCCCCAACACCCCTGCACATCCACTTAAATCATTATGAGGACAATGTTGATAGAGTTGTAATGTGGCTTTCCTGCAGTTGAATGTCCGAGTTCGCTTGAAAGTGGTGATGTGACGGTCTTTGCTAATGCTAACCCTAATTGAACCACCAGACGTTGTAGAGGCGGCGCTGTGGTCGTTACATGGGAGTGGGCTCCGGGAGTAAAAAAAATGTTCAAGTCTTATGCAATTATTATTTGCCTTAAGCCAGGATCAGCCTGATTTTGACACGATTTTGTCATGGCCAGCACATTTCCAGGATCCGGCTCAAATATGAACGTGAGGAATGACAAACAGGCCTTGTAGCATGACATAATCAAATAATCAGCAATGTAGTGTCTGGGACGCACCAAGACACCTGGACGAAAAGTCTAGCATGTCAAAAGTTTTTGTAATTTCTGTCCTCGTTTGACAACTCCTATGACATGTTCCTTTACGTTCCTTCTGTAGCCATGATTGACCATGTCTCGACCCTCCTCCCTGACTATACACAAACATGTGAATGATGATTGGTCGGGGTCAAACTTGTAGTGTTGCCAGTCTCCTGACCAAGACAGGACGAGAACTTCTGGCACTATGATCACCTAATCTGACATGGTGATTGTGAAAGACAAATATATTGCTGTAGACTGATCCCGGCATTACAGCTACTGCTAATATCAAGAGCTGAAGTTATAGAAAATTAATCAACACCTTCTGACCAATCATATTTAAGAATTCATTAGTGTTGTGGTGAATAATCCGTGATTTTCCTTGTTTTAGCATTTTTTCCCTACAGAATGTTGCTCAGTGGACATGCTAATACTTAGCAATTTCAGTACTTTTAAATGTTTATTATTTCCTGAGTCTAAATGTTTATGTCGGCCTTTATTTCACTACATTAAAAAATCCTACTATTAACTTATTTATTTATTCCTTGTTATCTACTTAAGCATTTTAAGGTGCTCCTTTTTACAATATGATTTTTAAAAAATTTCGACCGTTATCCAGTCACTGAAACGGATCCTCATGTATGCGAGTCGGCTCTCAGTTCATCGTTCACCTTAAAGATCCGACACATGGAGCCAACTCGTTCGCGTACGACGCTTTTCACCTTGAGTTCGATTCATGCCATCTTGGAGCCGACTCTGAAGTCCCAATAGAATCCTCGAGTCGACTCTTTTGGATTCGAATCCCAGGCCTACTCTGAGGAAAACCGAAAATGACTATGGTACGAAAGTTCCTAAAACAGCTGTTATTGTTACTTATTTAACCCCTCCTGAAGTTTCTGAAGTAACCCTAACGTTAATTATACATATCTAGGCAAATAAATACATTTTATTTGCTTAGCTAGCGGCTAATTTAGCGATTTAGCGAAGGCACGCGCTTTGAAGAGTCACGTTAAGGTGATCAGTGTTTGCTTGATGTCGAACAGTTACTTATACGGGACTAAAACGAATTAATACACATTATATGGCTTTAAAATCCTCTCAGAAATTCTGTTAGCTTGTGGCAGGTGTCTTTCTAAAGTTCAAAATCATGCAAACACACGGTATATCTCTAGCGTCAGTGTCTGTTAGTAAATTAATGCGTTGCTATGCAGGAAACGGTTTCTGCTTCATTTAATAAAACTACAAGATATTTAAAAGAAACTAAGGCAACAGTAAATATCCTGAATACCGAAATGTTTTGTATTTCCACAAACAATTTATGTCCAACTGCATCCTTCATTGCATCAGGCATTTTCTCGCCTGGGTACTGAACTGCTGCTGTAATCATAAATACTGAACTGTTTTTATCATCCCAGGACAGATTATTCACAATCTGCTCATAATGAACATCCTTTCTGTACACTTATTACTATTTAGTTTGATAGTTCAAGGTCAAATTTATTTCTAAAGCACACTGTTTTGAGAGTAAAGTGAAGCCCTAGCCAGTATTATTATAATGTTCCTAATAAAGTGCTCTGTGAGTGTACATTACAATAGGAAGCTGTCAAATGACCCTTAATTTTACTGTTATTCATTGATATTTGACCCCCTAAATGTTAGTGCAAAGGTAGATCAGGGCTGTGTGTTTTTTGTGTGTGTGTGTTACCCACAGTCCGGTCCACGATGTGCAGTTCAGGATGTAGGTGTACATTTCTGCTGAGCAGGAGCTGCACCTGAATCCACCTGTTTCATCTTCTGATCTTGTGCTTCACATGTGACTCCTCGAGCTTACAACAGCTGATAATTGTTTTTTGGATCTTTCTGTGTGGAGTTTGCATGTTCTCTCCGTGCATGCGTGGGTTTCATCCGGGTGCTCCGGTTTCCTCCCACAGTCCAAAGACATGCAGATTAGGTCAACTGGCTACTCTAAATTGCCCATAGGTGTGAATGCGAACGTGTGTGGCTGTTTGTCTGTGTTGGCCCTGTTTTGGACGGGCGACCTGCCCAGGGTGTACCCCGCCTCTCACCCCAAGATGCTGGGATTGGTAATACTTTTTACACTGAAAATATTTACTTTATATAAAAAAATTTTCATTTCTTGGAGTTATAAGGAAAACACCTTGTATTTTTACAACTACAAACAATTTTTATTTTTTTTTGTTAGTTTTACCAACATGAACAGTAGACCGTATCACTGCACCGTACACCATTCACACATGTACTGTATTTCCTGCTGCACTTTTGTGTTCTTTTGTCTGCATTCACTGGTTGCTTTTCTTTTTAACACTTGTTTTGTTTTGTTTCTCTTTGTTCTCCATCGCTACGATCCAGCAATGACTAATTCTAGGTGACAGAAAATGATCTACCTGCTTTGGAAGATGTAAGCATTTGAATCCATCCACCCTCGATATCTACATGCAGATCTTTCTTTCACTATATTTATGAGTTTTGTCTTGCTTGAGCTGGCTGTTTTTTTTTTATTTTGTTTTTTATAGCGGTAAATTGAAAAGAATATTTTGACAGCCGAAGCTATGAAAATGTGCAAAATGTGTTCTAAAATTTGGAAGTGCTGCAGTAACGAAACAGAAATTAATTATATAAACCCTCCTGAACTCAGCTCTCCCTCATGGTGGTTAGTTTATAGATAAGTTGTTCATATATAAGTTTCACGTGTAAACTCTCTGCAATCACTTGTGAGAATGAATGAATGAATTAATATATTTGCTTGTGAGAGGAAGACGGTGCCATTACTTCTGAACACCAAGGTTTCAACTGAAGGAGTATTCCTACACTGTAAGTATGTGAAACCAATGAGAAATGCGTTGAGAAAGTGACACTTAAGACACTGTGTTGAACAAAAATTATTTATTAATTAGCAGAATAAGCAAAAAAAAACTGCAATCATCATAAACCTATCCATTTATTAGATATTAGCACATTTTATACTACAGCGAATGCTCGAATCTGATTGGAAGCGGGTAGTTTGGGCTGTGACGAAAGGTTAATATTAATGCGCTCGTTCTAATATGCTATTGTTTCTATAGTAACAGCTCATACATAAGGACTTGTACAGCAGAGGAGTAATAAACTGATTTTTGTTTAACAAAGTAATTATAATCATTGATGTGACGTTCTTTGTTAGCAGATATTACATTTAACATTTATGGAAGGAGTCTTAGTTATATGCGCTTTCAGTCTGTTACACTTTCAGAAATCCAGCTATAAATGATTAAATTGTGTCATTAATAAATGAAACATTATCATCGGCAAATCACTGTCGTATAAACGGAATGGACCGTAATTGTCTGTCGTGTTATTCATTAATCTTACAAATATACACATATTTACATGAACACAAATATTCCACACTTTATCACGCACATGCATAAATTTTTACTATTCATTTAATATTCATTTTACTAATGCATGTCATAAACACTAAACATCCTACTGTAAGAAGCCTACTGTATATATTTAACACTATCCAGACATATATAAAGCTACAGACTGATTGTTAGACTGCTTTAATGTAAAATTATTACTTTAAAAAAAAAAAAAAAAAAAAAAATGATATCACAACTGTAAGACACAATCATAGAAATTGTATAAATGTATAAGTAATGCTAGTGAGGGTGGTAAGAATCACCTTGATATCCGCACAAGCACGCCAAGAGTTTAAAATCATAAAGTGACTGTTATGCTATGGCCTCATAAGGGTTGTTTTGTTTGTTTGGAAGGATTTTTTCTTGATTTTGTCCCGAAAGATGCAAACTGTGTATTTTCGAACAGCAAGGAGTACACTCACTGCAGCATGAAGAGATAAAAGGAGATGGCGGGAGTCTGAATACAACATTGGAGGACAGGTTATCCGTAGCCCCCTCTGCAGGAACTGTTACTCAGTTTCGTCAAAGGTGTAAATGAGATCCGAAATCTACAAGGCGAGGAGAAGAAAGGGATCAATGAGCTCATGAGCTCAGGTGATTCTCACTGCCCCTCTTGGTTGAAATACTTACCACAAATAAATAAAAAAAAAATGAAAAAAGACTATTCCTGGAGGAAAGGGGTAAAATACTTAGAATAAATTTTAAAAAGGCTAATACTGGAGCTTTGGGGTGAAATACTTACCAAATATACTTACCACACATTGTATAATGAGTATGAGGTTTTTAACTTCACGGCTTGTTCATAAATATTGGAATAATTCTAGTTGGTATTAGGACTCCTGAAAATGTCCTCCTGAGTCTCCTGAACAGGATCCACATGCTGCCTTCTACAAGGAGGGGCTTCTTCATCATTGTGATCTTCATCTCTCCTCTTCCTTATCCCATGGTGTTGGACTGGAATCCTCACAAAGCCTGTAACATATGGCTGAAGAAACACTGTGTAAGGATGGGACGTAGGACTAGTAGAAGTCCTTAAAAGTGATGGGTTCGATAAAAGGGACAGGTTCCTTAAAGGGGATGGGCTTCTTGAAGTGGACGGGTTCCTCAAAGGGGAGGTGCTCCATAAGGGGGACAGGCTCCTGAAAGGGGATGGGTTCCTTAAACGGGACAAAATCCATAAAGGGGATTGGATCCTTAATGGGAACGGGTTCCATAAAGGGGACGGAGTCCTTAAAGGTGATGGGTTCGATAAAGGGGATTTGCTTCTTGAAGGGGACGGGGTCCATAAAGGAGACGGGGTCCTTAATGACACTCGTCAGTATCGTCTTGTTGATCAGGCTTTTGATCTTCACTCTTCTTGGTGTAGTAGAGCTCACTGGCAGGAAACAGGTTAAACACCGTTTCCTCCCTCTGTCTTCCTGTGTAAAAAGAGATGAACAGACAGTGAGACACATCTGCACATCTCATCAAAGCAATCAGAAACCTTCCTTTTTTTATAACAGAGCATCTGTTTTGTCCAGCAAGAAAATCCTCACTCTAAACAGTCCTTTAACAAAATGTATTTACACAAGTGATATCACTGTAATCTTCCTTTTACAGTGCATACTAGGGATGGTAAAATTCACTGATTCACATTGGTGCCATTTAAAAGATCATGAGGGGAATGCCCCAATTTAAAATAAGTGTCATTGCATCAGTAAAATCTGATTTATTAATATTATTATATTATTAGTAGAGGCCCTATGCCTTTATTATTTTGAAATGTGACCATTAATTTGCGACCAGTAGTTTTAGATTTAGAATGCTTCCTCCTCTGTACACCGTTTCTAAAGCATGAGTCTCGCGCAAGTTAGAGGTGCAAGTCACATAAGAGATTTGCACGAGGAAATTATAAGGTTTAGTATAATTACGTTGAATTATTTAAGAGATATATGTGTACACATACCAATCATAGGTCAGAACATTGCTAAATTTGACTAAAATTATAAAAGCTAGAAGTGGTACTAAATGAAGAGCCATTTGGGAGCCGAAAGATCCGTCTCTTATTACTGAGCTAAGCAAAATGACCCGGCTCATGTCCCATGCCTAATTCCAAAGCCCTGCTTCGAATTTCCTCTTTGCAGGGTTTCGGAGAAATCTAAGTAATATTCCTAAGCGCTACCTGATTGGCCAGTGAATGCCTTTTGTTTCACCACATTGTTTTATGAGGAAACCAAACCCATAAGTACAAACATTATAGTAAGCCTATGATAAGGAAAAGGAGTAAAAATGAAAGAATAGGAAAATAGGCTTATGGCACAACTTTGTAACCAGATTTGCATTTTATAAGAAAATACTAGTGCTTGCAAACCAAAAAAATTAATACATATATATGATAAACATATATATGATATATGACCTTACTCCAGTTCTCTATGGTCCAATCCTTATGCCCTTCTTTGCTTCTCATTGATGAAGAGCTTCGCATGGTTCATGCCCCTGGCATGAGGAGCCTGTTTTTAACCGTTCTTATTGTACACTTAACCCCAGCTGCTATTTGAGATTTTTTGTTGAGTGACATTCGAAGGAGTTGACGATCATCCCGGTCAGTGGAGTCCTTTTCGTCCTCAGTCTGTAACTTTATCCCCAATGTCTGCTGCTTGAACATGTTCTTACGAACTGCCGTCTTTGAAATTTTGAGGATGGAAGCAACCTGACGCTCACTGTATCCCACTGCTACTAAAGCCAGAATTGAACCCTTACTCTTATTCAATTTGACTCCGTTGGCATGAGGAATTGACTTTTTTTGTATTCCAATTAAATTTAAGGTACTACTAGCACTGTTTTTTCAGTTCTAGCTTTTAATCTCTAGGAGCAGTCAGGCCTCAAAAATGAATTGAAGCCAAAGGGAGAAAAGCGAGGGATGAAAAAAACAGAAAGCAGGAGTGATAGAGGTACGAAAATAGGTAGAGTGCTTTGTAGTATTGCTTAGAACACGTCTGGTAACTTTGGAGGTATTATTTCGAACATATGACTTTATGAGAGCAGTTTGAAAAAATTCCCATTCACAGTCTATGGGGAAAAATTGACGGATAGAGAGATAAAAACATTTGCTATTCAGTCCGCTGACCTCCTTCAGTGCTTTCTCAGGTAGCACATGAAGTTGAGGTTTTACCACCCAGGTTTAATATATAGTTGAGTATATTCTAAAGCATCCATATTTTGTTTTGGGACTCAGGACATGTTTAATCTGGGGAGGGTCAGGCATGCTATGAAAAAAATACCCGGTGTAAGATCTTTTTTTTGTAATAAAAACAAGGCAGTAGCTGTATAGAAAATCAAAGGAGTAAAACAGTAGGTAATTTAGCCTGTAAGTTTCTTAAAGGCGGATGGACAAAACACCAACATGGCTGATCTGGACAGAAATAGAAATCACAGAGTCACTCCTGTAAAACAGGAAAGTACTCCAAGCCAACATGTAAATTTAATTTTATTCAAATAGGGCTATAGACTGTAAATATTAGAGGAAACTCAGTTACATCTCTAGTCAGTACAACATCAGTAGCTACTATTTAAGTATTTTCTCATGGTGTTATTTTAGCATTTCTCAGAAAGTTAATTTTACATTTACCTTTTTAAGAATGACTGTTGGGTAGTTTGTGTAGCACTGCTGCTTGAGGATGATGAGTCGCTGTGTGTGGTGTTTACATGATACTTGGGATCTTCACATTTCTCAGGTTTCATTGGCAGCAGATGTATGTTACACCTGAGCAGCACCGGCAGAATGACACAAAGCCTCTTAGCCTTCCGTCGCCATGGTGACCTGAAGCTTTGCCAGGGGTTCGATTTCCACTCAGTGAGCACACACTCATCCTTAGCATAAAGTGCAGGATAGCAACTATTAAAAGTGGACATAAGTAAGTTAAGGTAAGAGGTTTGTTTCATATTGTTTATGATGCTTTATGAAGAAGCATTGTTGACTTCTCTTCCTTTCTCTCAGCATGACAGAGGGAGGCGTTCGTGTACCGTCCGGCCAGCTGAAAGTCAGCGCGCTCTCAGATGAGCGAGTGGACTTTGTGAAGGAGCAGGTATTCACGGCTCTGCGGCTGAAGACTGACAAGTGGAACCGCTTCATCGGAGCTGAGGAGAACCAGAAGGCCTTGCTTGACTTTCTAGATCACGCCTGGAGCGAGCGCCTCGTTCTGTTCACGGGGCCAGGTGGGACACTGCACATAGGAGATGAGCAGGTGAGAGCATATACACCCTCATAAGCATTAAATGATCAATACTTATGAAATTAATTATGTGCACTTTATATGCTCTAGAGTGCCATTATGTCATACCCTATGTAGTGTGCATATATAGTGTACAGGACTTGTCTTCACTGCATGCTGGAAGCAGCTTTGATAGGCATAATATAGTACACTGCGTACTACATTCGTAGATGAACTAGATGTAATAGATCCTGCACAAAAACCCACACTTTCCTTCATGATCAAAACAGACCTTCTGTTTATTTCTGTAATATCGTGTCAGCAAGATGACCATATCCTGTATACTGACATGCTCCTTGTGTTGAAATAAGTCGCTGCTTATTTCCGGTGCTTTCACATCTGAAAGCGCTACGCCCCTGTTCTCCCCCCAAAAGAGCTCATCTCCATGGAGGACCAAGCTGCTGTGTTTGAAGAAAGCGGGCCATGGTGTTTCCAGAAGCTCCTTCCGTTCACAGCTGTGGCTCAGCGAAGTGCCGGCGCAGCCCCTCGAGCATGCCCCCGTCCTCATCGGCCAGGTACATCCACCCAAACATCGGCATGACGCGACCACAGAAATGATCAGTTAGAATAAAATACCTTGTCATCATTATGCACGAGCAGTCGAATTCTGTTTGCAGCTCCGACGATTGCATTAATGAAATTGTATAAATATGTATGAGTGCAAAAGATAATGATATAGGAACCCTGAGGCAAAACGAAAACAATGCCATCTCAAAAGTTGATGAAATAAAAATATTCTTTAAATATTTTGAATAACTTGGCGTTATAACTGCCTCGGCGCTTTTTCTTATCCTAAATTTTAATAAACCTCTGATTTTGCCTTATGTATTATATTATTGACTTGTTGCAGGAGAGCTAAATCTAAATTTTTTTATTTTTAATCAAATAAATGGTCAATTCTTCTTGTGGATTTCACCCAGAAACCATGGGCGAAGGCATAGGACATACATAGGAGAATGTGCAATGTTACCAGGTCAGAATAGCAGTAACAATTTATATTATACTGCAGCAATAAGTACTAATGGCAGTACTAGTGCTGCAGCTTGGATCTTGTAGATAAAAGTTTTGGAAATCATTTGTTGGCATCTGATTATGGAAATGCTTGCACACAGTTGTTTGTGTATTTGGATGTGGTCTAGTTTCAAACCTGGCCTCATGATTTTGGCGCTATGTGTGTGTGTGTGTGTGTGTGTATATACGTGTGTGTGTATGTGTGTGTATTTTTGAAGGTTCTGCTGTCGGTCCTGGCAAACCCTTTGAATCAGACAGACTGGCCACGAATGTTGGGCCAGGACTTATGCAAACATCTGGAGCAGCTGCACATTCAGGCAGTCACACTGCGAGGTCGTGCTCAGGGACGAACACTGCTTCCCCTGCCTCTGAATGTGGACAGGAGAGATGAGCAGCAGCTCAGGTTTGTGTGTGTACCATACAGGTTTACTGTTACATTATGACTGTATCCCTTCTCCATCCTCTAAAAAACAGAGACTGATGAGGAAAAGCTTTTTATAGCTGCTATGATGTAAGTGATAAAAGGAACTAAATCATTCCGTAACATTAAACTTGATATGAAAGAATAAAAAGTATGATTTATGAATATGTAGCAGTATGTTGTTATTTAATTAGTAAAAATGAAGTGGTGCTACAAGGCAGGTGTTCTTAAGAAGTGTGTGTGTGTGTTTGTAGCTCAGATTTGTGTCTGATAGACCGGGCTTTGCTTTATGCTATTGAGACCATGGTGATCGACTGGAGTCAGCAGATGGGCTCTGAGCTGCAGCGAGACTCCGCTCAGCTCCTGCGTCAGGGAGACCATGTGGGCCCCACAGCTGAGCTGCACTTCTGGGCTCACCAAAAAGAAAATCTTCAGGGAATTCAGAAACAGGTAGTAAGACAACACACTTCAATTCAAGTGACCTGTCTGTTTATACAGGATGGTTTCAGATGTAGCGTTCAAGAACTTAATTTACTCACTGTCGTCCAATGGGTTGCACCGTCTGTCCGTGACTTCTTTGTACTGTGTCTTTGAGAGGAACACTTAATATTTCTATGGAGTCCTTTACAACGGCGTGATCAGATAGAACTTTTACAATCTATACAATTAGAAAATAAAGGTTACTTAAGGATTCTTTTGGATAGTTAGAGGTTGTTTCAAGGTTCCCAAAGGGGTTCTCATTGGTATAACTCTCAATTGTAGTGTTCCACATAACGTCTTGAAGGATATAAAGCAAATAATCCTTTAGGATGCTAGATATAACCTTTTTTGCATCAGCACAAAGAGCCCATTTAACGATCCAAAGAACCATTGAGGAATCTTTTTTGGAGTCTGTTTTTGTTTGTGTGTGTGTGCATGCACAGTCTGTTGAAGTCTGTTTGTGTGTGTGTGTGTGTGTGTGCGTAAATCACAGCTGCAAAATCCGAAAGTTGACCAGGTGCTCGAGATTTTGCAAAGGATCAACAGCAGTTATTACGCTTCTTTCCGTGACATCATCCAAAAAGTAAACTATGGTAACAGCTTCAAACTTATTTATACCTTATACACACAGATACAAAAATAATGAATGTATATTCTAAGGTAAACATATTGCTTGTGTGTGTGTGTTTTAGCTGTGGTGGAGGCAGAGGACATCGACCTGCACCTGAGGCCCCTGAGAAAGCTCATTTCGGCGTTTGAGGAGCGGAGCTTCACCAACCTGGAGCTGCTTTTCCCGGCTCTCTTTCACACACTCGCTCTCATCTGGACGCACTCACACTTTTACTGCTCCCCACCTCGCATCGTCACACTCCTTACTGAGTTCTGCAACCTGCTCATCGACAAGGTGTGTGGGAGAGGAGAGGAGAGAGATTGTGTGCTGCAGTAGTGATAATCCAGTAGGAAAAAAAAACTAGTTTGTTGAGTGTCTAAGACACTCATTTTTTCACCTATATGAGTGTAGCTTCATTTCAGCAGTACAAGATTCGTCATCCCTGTCCCCGCCCCGTTTTCTGTGTTAGTGTGGAAGAGCATTGAACATATGTGCTCAGTTAGAATTCTGCTGCGTGTATGTGTGCACACAGGCGATGGGGTATCTGATCCCAGAGGAGCTTTTTAAGATGGAGCTGGAGGAGGGTGTGGAACGTGTGCAGAGGGCGCTGCAGGTGTTCCGGGCATTTAAGCACACTTTCCAGCAGTACAGAGATAGACTGAGCCCCTCAGGGCCTTACAGTCAGCCGGGGCGCTCTGTCAAACCCTGGGATTTTCCCTCACAGATCATTTTCCAACGTGCTGACCGCATCAACGAGAGGCTGCTCATGATTGAGGTGAGTGATTAAAATGGTCTCTGTTTTCGGTGTGCTCATGACAGTTACAGATCTTAATTAAGGGTTAGCATATTTGGGTGAAATAAACCTATATGCGTTGTGTGAATACATTTATGGGTCTTTAAATTTTTGAGCCTAAAGAAGTGTCATTAAAACATGAGCTTCACAATCAGTGATTCTGAATCGTCTGTCACCCTAATTAAAGGAGTAGAAGGAGTAATGAAAAGAGAAGATATGACTGGTGTGTATTTTGTGCGTGTTAGGAGCTGTTTGCGTCAGCACTGGACTTCCTGAAGCTGGAACGTGTGGAGTTGGGTGGCTCCAGAGGAAAGCTTCTCAGCGAGATGGTTTACAGAATGAATGACGAATTTCATGACAGCTGGAGAATCCTCAGGGAAAGCAAATATGACCCTTTGGACTACAGTAAAGAGGTCTTGTAGTGCATACACACACACACACACTTCCAGAGGAACACAGTGATACTGACTCCCAATACAGAGAAATGCACAATAACATAAAAAAAACTAATAAATTAATAATAAACAAAATCTTGAACGCCACCAAAGTGGACATATTAATGCTAAATATTTAATGTGTGTTTTCCTTTAACACGGCTCTGCTCTACATGCTCTGCAGGAGTTTGTGCGAGATTACAATCGCATGGTGGAACAGAATAATGACTTCGACCAGCGACTGGGGACAGTGTTGAGCCTGGCCTTCCAGCACTCTTCAAGCTTGGAGTCGGCCTTCAAGGTAACACACTCCTAGTTGCATTAGCAGTGTGATGAGATATATATATATGGAGTTCTGTTTGCTATTAAAAAAATGGAACACTGAATTAACATCTGTGTTTGTGTGTGTAGCTATTGCAGATCTTTGGCACTCTGTTGGAGAGGCCGAGGGTTCACCAGCTGTTTGCTCCAAACTATTCCCTCCTTCTGGCCATGTTTCAGGAGGATGTCAACCTCTGCCAGCATATTCTAGACACTCATAGGGAGAGGGTAAGTTGTGTGTGTGTTTTTAGAAAAAATATGAAAATCTGACATTTTTAACCTCGTTGCGACATTGCTTTGGGTTTTTAAGTTTAAGTGTTTTTTTTTCTTTCTTTTTTTTTCGCAGTTGCAAAATGGCTGCCCAGTTCTTAGTAAAAACATGCCACCTGTAGCCGGAAACCTGAAATGGTCACAAGAGCTCCGAGAAAGAATACTAAGCAACCGCAGTGGCCTTAACCACCTCACACACATGTATGTTTTCCTCTCACACACACTCAATTACTAAATTATTTTCCTGTAGTGAATTGTTTGTTAGATACATTAGGAAAGTGTGATGCATTTATATCAGCTATATACTGTGTGTTTGTGTTTGTGTGTGTATGTATCAGGCCGTTAGACAGTCCTGAGGCAGAGCAGGTGATGCGAGCATGTGAGTGTGTCTTGGAAGTACTCGATCAGCTGGATGAAGAGATGTACGCTACCTGGTGTGTGGGATTGGACGAACTGTGCCACACACACATGAACGAACCACTGCTCTTGCTGCATGAGGAGGGTGGGCTGTACCATGTCAACTTTAACCCTGCTGTAAGAGAAGTAGACATATGCACACACTCACACCACACACACATGTACAATTGTCAGTTTTTTTCCTTTTTTTCGGGTTTATATCTACTCCCTTGCTCTTTGCGTGTGTGTCTGTGTTTTCATGTTAGTTGATTGCGGTGTTGAGGGAGGTGAAGTATCTTGGGCTGCTGAAGAATCATAACATTCCCAAAGCTGCACTGCACCTCTACTCCAAACAAGAAACACTCTACTTGGTGAGGGTGCTCTGACGTATGTGTGTTTGTTGCGTTTGTGCACATCAGCATCTCTGTATTGATTTGGGCTCATCATAAATGCCACACTTTTCCCTTTGTAACATTTTTTTTGTGTGTGTGTGTGTGTCCGTTTGTGTACACAGTACACTACCACACTCTTTCAGGTCACTCAATGGTACAATAAGCTTCACAGCACTATTCTGGATGTTGAGCTGCGATTGGTGGAAGCAGAGATAGAGGAAGTGAGACGCACTCTAAGCCCCGCCCTCTGTGACCTGAGGTGGAGTCAGGAGGAGCTCTGGGAATACATCAAGAGGTTGTAGGATTCAGAGTGTTTTCGTTCTCTACTGCTTTTCTCTTTAATATTTATTGTTGTTCATATGCTGTTTTTATTTATAGCACTCTGTCGTATAAACAACAGTGAAAAAATCATTCTCCTGAAGTTGCCACAAGGGTGCAGAGCTGTCACCAAGGTTACTGTGAAGAATCAAAAAATAAGACTGTCTATTTCCAAGTGTGTTATTTCACAGTGATGGCTGTCGATATATTTATATTACTAAAATAATGTGCTGTCTAAATCTTTGTATGGCATTGTTTGAGAATGCATACATCACATCACCTACATCACATCATACATGTCCTGCTATTGATCTTAGAATTATTGGCACCCCTCAAGAGAAATCATCGTGTAGCCTTTCCATTACATACAGTGATTTAAACTGATCTTTTCTCTTGAACTCTAAAGTTCAAGATCATTCTACGTGTGTTTCCCAACCTTTTTAACATTACAGAAAATGGGCCAGTACTGCTAATATTTCCAGGCGAGAATATCATAATATTTGAGCATTTATTTATGTTATTAATGTTAATGAACTGTGCAGGTTCTAGAGTGCCTTATAGCTCTTGAGCATATAATAAAGAGTGATATGATTTCCTTGTGCCCAGCACACATGATCTGGTGCACGGCATATCCAAGAGAGTACAGAAGAGCAAGGCGAACCTGAACACTGTGCTGGGGCTGATGGGAGTTTTCAGCCAGTCGGCTTGTGTGACACGCAGGAGCAGTCTCCGCGGGGACCTGCTTTACATGGCTGATGTGGAAGAAAAGTTCAAGCAACAGTACGGACTCGTCTCTGAAACAGGAGAGAGAATACACACACTTGTCCAGGTTCATTTCCTTTTCTGCATTTTGTTTCCTAATTGTTTTACTCCGAGGCGAGCTTCATTTCATCTATATGTTTCATTCTATCTTCATCTCTCTCAGGAAAATGCAGTTCTCCTGGGCGCTGATCTCGACTCCGAGGCTTGGGATGCTTACACACAGCATGTGGACCATATGGTCCTGGGCGGATTCTGCAGTGCTGTGCGTTGTTCTTTACAGTACCTGGTCGATAACACAGACTCAGCTCTGCGTGTAGCACCACTGTTCGAGGTCCAGCTGAACCTGACCTCAGATATGACCTTTCACCCCTCGCTTGACCTCTCCAAGACAGGCAACTTCTATCACATCATTGACAAGATGGTGGCTGATATATTCAAAATAGCTTCCTGCATGAACAAAGTTGCCACGAGCAAAAAAGCAGAGACCTACCAGGTGTGTGTGTCTGTGTGTTAATGCTGGACACAAGTCTGTGCATGAAAAACACATATGTATACATGTGTCTGTTTGTGTTTGTTACGCTGCAGGTAGATATCTCCCAGGTGCCAGAGTTGTGCGACCTGGCCCAGCTGATTCGCACCCGTGCCCGGGCGACCATATCCAAGGTGAGAGAGTTTCAGAACTCGTTCAGCTCTTATCGGTACCTGTGGATGGGAGACAGGGCCGAGTTTATGAGACAGTTCCTGCTCTATGGCCATGCCCTCTCAGCAGAGGAGGCGGAGCTGTATGCTGATTACGAGCTCACCAAGAATCCGCCCAAACTAGACAACTTCAAAGAGCAAGTAAGAATTATTTTTAAGAAAGTGGACTCTACTATTTTCTAGTAATTTCTTTCCACTTATAGAAAACATATTGTAAATTTCCAAGTAGGCATCGAAGCTGTCTAACAATTCAATATGGTCACATTAATCTCAGAATAATACCTGCAATACTAAAGAGCAGGTATGCATTATATATTGTATGTTATTGCTCTGTTATAAACATATTGATATGTTTATTATTTACGTTTAATCTCCGAACCTCAAAAGTGCTACTACTGCATATACATTGCACTTCTTTGCCACTTCAAACACACCCAGTTACTTTTAGCGTATCTACATGAGTTCGGAAGCAATTTCATCATGCCATGTGATATGTGTGCTGTACAGATCAGCGAGTTTGAGAGTCTGTATGAGGCTGTGCAGGCGTTGGAGGAGAAGAGGGTGTTCTGCGGCTGGTGTCAGGTCGACATCAAACCATTTAAAATCTCCCTCATGAACACCATCAAGAAGTGGAGCTGGATGTTCAAAGAGCATCTGCTCAACCATGTCAACGACAGGTGACACACTCGCACGTACACACATATGTGTGTATTTAGTTGTTAACATTGCTATAGAATGAAATTTGGTATATTGCCTTAATTAAATAGTGGCCTTAACATCATGTCCGTAACGTAAATATGACCTTTGACATTTGAATATTGCTGCAC
Organism: Notoglanidium macrostoma; assembly: GCA_030068235.1. Lineage (NCBI taxonomy): Eukaryota > Metazoa > Chordata > Actinopteri > Siluriformes > Auchenoglanididae > Notoglanidium > Notoglanidium macrostoma. The sequence goes on along the minus strand of JAQQZR010000036.1, from coordinate 27,633,695 downwards.
TTTTACAGAAAAATGCTATTTAAAATGTAAAACGCACACAACAAGTTGAATTAAATAAAGTAAATTCGATATTTTGAATTTTAAAAATAATAACGTATTCAAATTTCTATTTTTGTTGTAAAAGTTTCTTTTTAAAAATGTTTCAGAGGTATGTTTGAAATTGGGTGCACTGAATTTTAAATAAATTGAGCTGAAATACTTTTTTAAAATAATTTATAGAGATAATCATTTTAATTTCACTGTAGATTTATATACTTATTGTACGTATTATTTCTTTCTTTATTTTAAGACGATACATTATTTTACGCGCAGTTCTGATTGGCACCGCTTCTATTTAGCCATGTTTGCTTCCTTCCGTCCTTGTTGCAGTGTGCTGGACTTGTCGAGCTTCATTGAGAACGCAGAGCACGGTTTAGGGAAGAGCGTGAAGGATGGAGATTATGCTGGTCTGGTGGACATCATGGGTCACCTGATGGCGTTCAGAGACAGACAGCAGAACACCGAGCAGCAGTTCAAACCACTCAAATCGACTTCAGATCTGCTGAAGACCTACAGCCAACAGCTTCCAGAGCATGTCTATGCCCTGCTGGAGGTGCACGCACACACACAAACAGTTATTGTATTGTATGCTGTCCTGATTTAAATTTAAACAGAATTTCTGACACACGCTGTTTTCAGGAACTGCCTGATAAATGGAAGACTCTGAAGAAACTGGCCTTCACTGTGAAACACGAGGTCGCTCCTCTTCAGTCCAACGAGGTCGCCATCATTCGAAGGAAGTGTGTCCGCTTCGAGGTGATCAGGATCATCATAGAAGAACTAATTTAATAACGTCAAAATATATTTATGTATATTTGAGTCTTTATTGTAATAATACATATTTTAGATACTGTACGTATAGACAAAATAATTTAGAATATAGGCAAAAGGAGTCCTGAATTTTTTGTTGTGCCTGAAAAACTGTTAAAACAAGACAAGCTTATTTAACCTAAATTGAAGTTTACAGACACTTAGATTGAAGTCATTAAAACAAATTTTTTAACCACTCACCTACAAGTGCACATGGGACCCAGATCTTATTTTTTGGAGAAAATGTCCTCTGGTCTGATGAAACAAAAATTCAGCTGTTTGACCATTATCACGATTGTTATGTTTGGAGGAAAAGGGTGAAGCGTGCAGGCCAAAGAACACCACACCAATCGTGAAGCACGGAGATGGCAGCATCACACTGTGGAGGTGCTTTGCTGCAGGACTGACTGGCGCAGTTCACAAAATAGACAGCATGATAAGGAAGGAAAATTATGTTAAGATGTTGAAGCGACATCACAAAACATCAGCCAGGAAGTTAAAGCTCAAAGCAGGAAGTTAACAAAGTCAAGGCATTGGAGTGGCCATCACAAAGCCCTGACCTCGACCTGGTAGAACATGTGTGGGCATAAGCAAAAAAAGCGTGATTGTGAGAAGCTTGTGGACAGCTAGTAAATTTTAGCAAAGTGTATGCAAACTAAAAATCTATTGAAAATTTGTGCATGTTCATAGTTTTACTTAGAAGCTCTAAGAATGTTAGAAATGAAGGATGAAAAATGCATATCTGAGGGTTTAGCTGTTAACTATATACTACTTCAGTGGCAGTTATTAACTCCGCATCCTGACTTTCTTTCTCTCTGTCACTATCACTATCACTCAGATTAAACAGCATGAGTTTCGGGAGCAGTTTCGTACAGAGCCCATCTTCAGCATCAGCACTGATGAACCATACAAGCTCATTGACAAGGTGTTTTGCTATGTTTTGTTCTGGTAAATGACGCTTAGTTCAGATGTATTTTATAAACTAAATGTTAGGCTCACTATTTAAGTCCGTAGGAAAGTATCAAGACTAATCATTTTAGACGTAGTGCTTTTTATTCCTGAACTTTCTACTGAGAAAGACTAAAACATGTATGTGTGTGGTGCGTTTAGACCAATCGTGCAGTGGCTCACTTGGAAAATGAGATGTGCAAGCTGCAGGAAACGGCCAAGCTGTTTGAGGTCAGCTTCCCGGACTACAGACAGCTTCGGCAGTGCCGCTCTGACATAATCCTCCTCAAAGCAGTGTGGGATATGGTCATCTTTGTCAAGGTGATGCAAAGTCACCAACTTTCCTAACCTGTTTTAGATCCCCGTATGGGTGTAATGTCTAGCCGTGCCGTTTTGTTTATTCCGTTGCAGCACAATCCGAAAGTATATTTTAGATTAGCTTAGTGTCATCTCCCTTGTAATTTAACTTTAATAAAACTTTAAGAGGGTTATCACATCCTCACCAGAACACAAACATTCATAGAACATGGTGTCTGGAAAGTCAGTAAGCAATAGGAACCTGTTGAACAAAATCAGCAGAGTCTGAGAAAATACATAGAGCGAATTTGGATTAAATTAACTTTTTAATCATGATCTGTGTGCGTCATGCTGCGACGTGTAGTCCAGTATCTTGGACTGGAGGACGACACCGTGGAAAGAAATCAACGTGGAGCAGATGGACATGGAGCTCAGGAGGTTTGCTAAGGTGCAGCTAACTAAGTCAGCTCTATTTCTTCCTCTGTCTTTCATTCTCCAAACAAATATCGGATTTAAACACCGTTATTTAATCACACTGAATAAAAGATCAAGCTTAAGTTTCCATGGGAACGTTATCTCTCTCACCGATTATTTGGAACTGTGAGCTTCTCTCTTAAAGCACCAGCTTTACGTGAGACTCCTTCTAAAAATGTTGCATAAACATCCTCACAGAAAACTTCACTATATGAACAATGACACATTTCTTTGTGAATTTCTCCATCCCTCTGTCTGTTACTGACGTAGTTAAGTAGACTTTAGATGAAGAGATATGACTTTAATTGTTATGGGAAAGGAAGATGAATCTGTTTGGGGTTATGTTTGCAGGAGATGAAGACTCTAGATAAAGAGGTGCGTGTCTGGGACGTCTACGCCGGGCTGGAGTCTACTGTTAAAAACCTGCTGACGTCGCTGAGGGCTGTTAATGAGCTGCAGAACCCGGCGGTCCGAGAGCGACACTGGCAGCAGCTCATGCACACTACTGGGGTAGAGTATTTTAATCGTGTACTGTTGCAGAATTGCACAGAAAACCGTGGTAAGATTAAAGCAACACTGTGGAAGTATTATGTATATACGAATTGCACAACACGTTATTACCACAGCAGCTTCATTCAAAGTGCAGTAACACAATATTACAGGAGAAGACATCTTGTTCTGTACATATAGTCCAGTGTTAGAAACTTAGAAACAGGGCTAGAAGATCAACATGGGTGTGATAGTCAGGTGTCCACATACTTCTGGTCATATAACCTATGCTGTGTCTGACACCATATGCCTTGTTCGTTATCTGAAATTATGTATAAATCGTAAATAGATTTCAGCATCCAGTCTACAAATATTGTGTTTATGGTGAACCATAACACAGCTCTAATCATATCAAAACATATAATACATATCTAACATTCTGCATGTCTTTAGTATTGTGTTTTTTATTACTGCTTACTGCTTGGGGAAAAAAATGCTAAAATGAAAATTATGCATACATTTTTTAAAGTCTTTTTCTTCTCTCCCTCTCTCTCTCTCTCTCTCTCCCTTTGTCTGAAGGTGAGCTTCATGATGGATGAGAACACCACTCTGGGTGATCTGCTGGAGCTTCATCTACACCGTGTGGAAGAAGAAGTGAAGAACATCGTGGACAAAGCAGTCAAGGAGATGGCCATCGAGAAGGTGGTGATAGCACCAGACACTCAGAATGTTGTCAGCATTATGTGTTTCACACACAGCAAAAATCATGTGTGTACTTGTGTAGGTTTTGGCTGAGATCAAGCAAACATGGTCTGTGCTGTCTCTGTCGTACGAGACTCACACCAGCACTGGAACTCCTCTTCTGAAAGCCGACGAGAACCTGATCGAGACATTGGAGGATAATCAGGTGACTAACACAAGTGCAACATCACAGACAGGTATGAGGAGAAGCCAAAATGCAGATACTACAATGTAGGAAATAACCATCTGAAGCTATAAGAGGTTAAAACTCTCATAGTGATGATGTAATTGCTGTTTCTCCTTTTTCAGTTAAAAAAAAGCAAAGTGTATTAGAATTATTCTGTTCCCTGCTAGCTGGATGTTATACACTAAGTGTTCTCTGATTCGATTCAGAAAATCCATTCGACAGCCTTCACTATGGACACACTAGTTTAGATTTGACTCAAAAAGGTTAAAAAATTGATATCTAGGTAAAAAAAAAAAACGTCAGACGCTTGGTTTCAGCAAAAATTAGCAGGAAATGATATTGAACCAGGTTTCAAATGTGAGAACTTTGGTATTTGGTGTTGATATTGCTGTTCATGGATGTGATGTATGAATGTATACCTGTGTGTGTGTGTGCGCAGGTGCAGCTGCAGAATATCCTGATGAGCAAGCACGTGGAGTACTTCCTGGTGGAGGTCAGCGGCTGGCAGCGGAGTCTTATGCTGGCAGACCTGGTGATTGGCACCTGGCTGGGAGTGCAGCGCACCTGGGCTCACCTGCAGAGCATCTTCACCAACTCGGAGGACATCCGTAATCAGTTGGCACACGATGCCGAGCTTTTTCAAGGCATCCACCTCGACTTCCAGGTAGCTGCCCGACAATTCTCTGTGGTACTATATTGTAAGGAAAAAAGCTCCATTGTGTCACTTGTGTGCTTTAAACATTAAAATTAGCAGTGATATATTATCTTATGTATTTTATTGCCCAGCAATGTGTAGCATGTCTGCTCTTTGTGTGTGTGTGTGTGTGTGTGTGTGTGTGTGTGTGTGTGTGTGTGTGTGTGTGTGTGTGTGTGTGTGTG
>JAQQZR010000036.1:27600886-27627137 GCA_030068235.1 Notoglanidium macrostoma | reverse complement strand
TGTGTGTGTGTGTGTGTGTGTGTGTGTGTGTGTGTGTGTGTGTGTGTGTGTGTGTGTGTGTGCGTGTGTGCGTGCAGGAGTTAATGATGAAAGTTGTGGAAACTGCAAATGTGATTGAAGTCACCAACCAGCCAGGCTACCTGGAGAATCTTGAGGCTCTGCAGGAAAGGTACACTTGAGTATGTGTTATACAAAACTTTAACAAAAAAACAACCAACAAAAAATTTTGAGATTTCTTCAGAAATGGAAGATTGGAAGATAGAACCTGCAGAAACTGGGAAAAAAAACCTGCCAAAGAGTGTAAATGTACTCAATGATATTATTTTGTTTTATTTCCGTTTCGAATTCAAATGTTTTTTTATTTTTTTTTATTCTTCTTTCATTTTTTTTTCAGGTTGTTGGTATGTGAAAAATCTCTGGCTGAATATTTGGAAACGAAGCGTCTGACATTTCCACGATTCTACTTTGTCTCTGCTGCTGACCTGTTGGAGATTGTTTCCAAGGGAACACAACCCAGACAGGTAACCCATAATACCATTTACTCTATTGCTCACTCTGTTGGACAGAGCCGCAGTTTGCCAAGTTCTCTGTGTGTGTATGGGTGCATAAAAGTTGTGTGTGTTTATGTAGGTCACACGGCACCTTCTGAAGCTCTTTGATAACCTGGCTGATCTGAAGTTCAGAGATGAGGGAGAAGAGGAGGGAAAGGTAGAAGTTGCCGTGGGGATGTACAGCAGAGAAGGGGAGTACGTCCCATTTTCCGAGCCCTGCGTGTGTGAGGGACAGGTAACACACACACGCACATACACACACACTTTACATGGCCTAATGCAAAAAAAACCCATTTAAGCAGTAAATAAAACGGGTATGAAGACTGATGTAATATATAGTAAAATCTAGGAAATGAACATGGATAGATATACCATACATAATGATATTTTTATCACATTATACCTATTCTTCTAATCATTTAAAGATCAATCAGCACAGGACAAATTTGTCCTTTTTCAAATAAATTACTGGTATTTGCATTTTTCTCGTTTTGCTCTCTTCCTCCGTCTCAGGCTGAGTGCTGGCTGGGTGGATTGGAGTTGGCCATGTGCTCCACGGTGAGGCAGGAGATCTCAGAAGCTGTAGCAGCATACGAGGATAAACCACGTGATCAGTGGCTCTTTGATTATCCTGCACAGGTGTGCGTGCTTTAACATATCAGTATTTTCTGTAGTGGAGGCAACACAAAAGATGTGGACCTTCCAGAGCCTGCTTTTCAGGGTGTGTGTGTGTGTGTGTGTTTTTCAGGTGGCACTGACGGGTAGTCAGATTTGGTGGGCGATGGATGTTGGCATTGCCTTTGAAAGAGTCGAGGAGGGTTTCGAGACAGCGCTTAAAGACTATAATAAAAAACAGGTTTTTTTACCCAGTCGCTCTTCCTGTTACTCATTTACACAGTCATTCTCTCGGTTACTTGTGTAGTCACTCACTCCGTCACTAAGATGTATGTAAGTACGTATTTATCTGTTGCAGATCCTCCAGCTGAACTCTCTGATAAATATGCTGCTAGGCGAGCTGAGTCCTGGTGATCGGCAGAAAATCATGACGCTTTGTACCATTGATGTTCATGCTCGTGACGTCGTGGCCAAGCTCATCTCTCAGAAGGTAACCATGACGACAATGCTGGCTGAAAATGAGTTGGATATGAGTGCTATGGCTTTCATAGTAAAAGTGAATGTGTGCACCTCTGAAAAATATTATTTGAATACCACACACAGTCTGAATATTACCAGTTAGGATATGCGTATAAGTCCCAGGTTTGAAATTCATTTAGGGGTGTGTTTCGTAATATTATGAAGTCATGCCGCTTGTTTCCAAGGTGACGAACGGACAGGCGTTCGCCTGGTTGTCTCAGTTACGTCACCGCTGGGATGAACAGCAAAAGCACTGCTATGTCAACATCTGTGATGCCCAGTTTCAGTTCTCCTATGAATACCTGGGTAACACCAATAGACTGGTTATAACACCACTCACTGACCGGTTAGTTACACTGTCTTTCTGTCACACTCACACACATGCACAAACACACACACACACATCGTGTTCAAACCTACCTTGTATCTTTCATGAAATTCTCTCTGAAGCTGACATTTATTACCATGTGGTCACCATATTAAATAAAACTTGTGTGATGAGGTATTTTTTGTTTTCTTACATTTGCAATCAATTTCACAAGAGAATCATACAATTTCTGTTTTGTCAGGTTTCGATACAAAAAGCTAGCATTTGTTTATCTTGAATCCTAACAGACTGTGAGGATCAGAATTCTGTTTTACAAATTGTTTTTACTACTACCACAAAGTTATGTTGGGTAAAACCTACAATTGTGAAAACGGTTAAGTGAAAAACTGTAATGTAATATATAATTAACCATGTACGTTCTGTGTTTTGTTTATTTTCCTCCATCATCTGACCGTAACAATAAACAGATGTTACATCACACTGACTCAGTCTCTCCATCTGACGATGAGTGGCGCCCCCTCTGGCCCTGCTGGCACGGGCAAGACGGAGACCACCAAGGACCTGGGACGCTCGCTCGGCATTATGGTCTACGTGTTCAACTGCTCAGAACAAATGGACTACAAGGTAATGAGTAACATTTAGAATGTGAACCGAGTTGCTACTCTTAAAAGAAAATATTGATCAGGTTTACCTTTACTTTTGTTTCTTAGTCCATAGGTAATATCTATAAAGGCCTGGCTCAGACAGGTGTTTGGGGCTGCTTCGATGAGTTTAACAGGATCTCTGTGGAAGTTTTGTCTGTGGTCGCCGTACAGGTCAAAACCATCCAAGATGCTATTCGCAACAAGAAACAGAGGTTATATTGGCACATATCATGTCATGTTGTTTAATTTTTATATTTTACTCTGACTCCAAAAGCTGTCACGTATGTTAAACTCTAACACAACAAACTATAAATAAACATTTTCAGCAGTTCATAGTGCTGCTGTTTTAAAGAGAACACTAATGGAAATTGAAAAGCATCTACTAATTCACATTTCAATTTCATTCACAGCATTGTGTGTGTTTGGATTGCTCATTACCATTTTCAATGCAATTGGATTGCATTACTCATTATTCCATTTCATGATACTGATCAGGTTTTACTTCCTTGGCGAGGAGATTGAGCTGAGGCCAACCGTAGGGATCTTCATTACTCTAAACCCAGGATATGCTGGTAGAGCTGAACTGCCGGAGAACCTGAAAGCACTCTTCAGGTTCCACCTGCTTTGAAAAACTCAAACTATTAGCCAGTTACAACCATTCCAGTATAATAATGAACACGTAGAAGTGATTTCTGTGTGTGTGTGTGTGTGTGTGTGTGTGTGTGTGTGTGTGTGTGTGTGTGTGTGTATCAGGCCATGCGCCATGGTGATTCCTGATTTTGAGTTGATCTGTGAGATCATGCTGGTGGCAGAGGGATTTATGGATGCTCGTCTGCTAGCACGCAAGTTCATCAGCCTTTACACACTCTGTAAAGAACTGCTCTCTAAACAGGTACTCGTTTAAAACTGCCGAAGTTGGCAAGAGCTTAAAGATATTCAAAATCTAAAAAAGTGATTTTTGAATGGCAGCCATCTTTAGCAGAGAATATCTGGAAACAGGAAGTGGGTTAACATGTAAATGTGAACTTTTGGCATTACAGGATCACTATGACTGGGGTCTACGGGCAATAAAGTCAGTGCTGGTCGTTGCTGGGTCACTGAAAAGGGAGGACAAGAACTGTCCTGAAGAGCAGGTGCTCATGGGAACATCTGTCCATACATTTTAAACTATTAGTCTCTCTAAAAGGACGACAATATAGTATCATTTTGCTTTCACTGTGTATACTAGAATTGACCCTCTTTCATGTTAAGTATTTGTTAATAATTGTTTGTTTTCCCGTCTCCAGCCTGCTATAACACAAGCTTTGTCATACATTTGTAACAGATGTGAATATATAACGCTTGTTGTTAAGGTGTTGATGCGCGCCTTACGGGATTTCAACCTGCCGAAGATTGTGACAAGTGATGTGCCAATATTCCTGGGTCTGATCAGTGATTTGTTTCCTCTGTTGGATATTCCACGTAAAAGAGACCTGCAGCTGGAGCAGCACGTCCGTCAGGCAATCAGCGAGCTGCGGCTGCAGCCTGAGGAGAACTTTATCCTCAAGGTTGGCTTACCTTCATTTCTTTATACGCAAAAATGAAAAAAGGCTCCCAAGTACAAACTAAAGCTGAATTCAGTGTTTGGGACAGAACACTGGTTTATCTTAACCATGTGGTTTTACTCACCTTCCTGTCCAGATTCTTTCTTTTTTCTTTGTGTGTGAGGAACACGTTCACTCTGCTGTCTACAGGTGACTCAGTTGGAGGAGCTGCTCACTGTGAGACATTCTGTCTTTGTGGTTGGTGGAGCTGGAACAGGAAAGAGCCAGGTATACAAACACTTAGAATTCTTAGGCGAAATCAAATCCAGACTTCTGAGTCAAGCTCTTTGCACCTCTGCATTATAGATTTTGAAGACTCTGCATAGAACCTACTCAAACATGAAGCTGAAGCCCGTGTGGAGCGACATGAACCCAAAAGCCGTGACCACGGACGAGCTTTTCGGATTCCTGCATCCTGCTACACGCGAGTGGAAAGATGGTAAACGAGTGAAACATTGTACGCGCATATGCAGAAAGTCTGAATTATTGCTCGTATGTGTATGCTTTACGTATGTTTTAGGTCTCTTCTCTTCAACCATGAGAGAGCTGTCTGCTTTATCACACGACGGCCCAAAGTGGATCGTGCTGGACGGCGACATCGATCCTATGTGGATAGAATCACTCAACACTGTTATGGATGATAACAAGGTTACTATATAAGATAAAAGGAATGCCAGTCCCAGCATGGAGGCGTGGCTTCTTCAAAGATAGCTAGAAAAAAAAAAAATTTTAAACGCTGATTGCCAAATTGTATATTTTTTGCTGTATTAGGTGCTGACCCTGGCCAGTAATGAACGCATCTCTCTAACGTCCTCTATGCGTCTGCTGTTTGAGATCAGTCATCTGAAGGCTGCCACCCCTGCAACTGTATCCAGAGCAGGCATCCTTTATGTCAATCCACAGGACCTCGGCTGGAGCTTGTGAGTGACACCTGTTAGCCGCGTCCACTCCCCAAGTCCAAAACCAGGCCTAATCTAAGACATTTTTCTACTACTCTCACAGCACAGATCGAATATGAAATAAAACACAATATAATCAAGAGTTTAACATTCCCTTTGTTTTTCAGCTATGTGACAAGTTGGATTGACACACGCCATGCTCAATCAGAACGAGCGAATCTGACCATTCTGTTTGATAAGTATGTGCCCTATTGTTTAGAGCAGGTCAGGTGCAACCTAAAAACCATCACACCTATACCTGAGACAAGCATGGTGCAGGTAAACTTATAAACCAAACCTATACGCTGTTTATTTACATACTCCTCTATTGGAATAGATATAAAATCAGATATTTGTGTGTGTGTTCGTGTCATAGACACTGTGTTGCTTGCTGGACTGCTTGTTAACGGATGAGAACACTCCTGCCGACTCTCCTCGTGAGCTCTACGAGATCTACTTTGTGTTCGCCTGTGTGTGGGCTTTTGGAGGGGCTCTCTTTCAGGACCACGTGAGTATGAAAAGTCAAAGTGTTAGGGGTAGCATAAATGTTCATATACTTTTATGAATTCAAACAACATCAAAACAGCCATTAGTTTACATTTGTATGAATTTCTCATGTGATCGAGCTGACAATCTTAAGTCTGTTTACAGTTAGTTAGTTAGTCTAATTGCTTCTTCAGCATATTTCACACGGGAACTATTCATAGTTTGGCCTACTATATATATGCTCACTACATAGGGCGTAACATCTTTAAGCACATACTGTATGTGGAGCACTAATAGAACACTGATTTATTGTGAGTCTGACGTTCTTTTCCTAATTATATAAATACCTGGAGCCTAATAACATGTTGTTTAGCACTTTCTTTTGTCTGCTCTGAAACAAGGTTAAAAAAAAATGTGCTACATTTTACTTGAAAGCATTTCTTTCTGATTGTCCCCTCTCTGTCTCTTAGCTTAGAGATTATCGCGGTGAGTTCAGCCGCTGGTGGAACAAGGAGATGCGGGCGGTGAAGTTCCCTTCTCAGGGAACCGTATTTGATTACTACATCGACCCCAGCACGAAGAAATTCACTCCCTGGAGTGAACGCACACCTCCGTATGACATGGAGCCTGATGTCCCACTGCAGGTATTACCCACACGTGTATATTTATACAAAATACATGACATGCTGTATCATGCATATTTCAGCATGACATGATAAACAGTAAGTGGCTGTCAGTATCAGTGGCTTTGTTATATTAATCTAAACAGTAATATATATTCTGTTACATTTCTCTTGAGCTCATGTGAGTTGTGTTTGCGTGTGCTCAGATGGTGCTGGTTCACTCAGCAGAAACGACCTGCTTGGCATATTTTGTGGAGCTCCTCTTGGAGAAAGGCAAGCCGGTGATGCTGGTGGGGAATGCAGGCGTGGGCAAGACCATCCTTGTATGGGACACCATCTCCAAACACAAAGAGGAGTACATGGTGGCCAAAGTTCCTTTTAATTACTACACCACGTCGGCAATGCTGCAACGTGAGCAAAGACACAAGCATGTGCTAGCATGAGTCTGCAACCATACACACTGGACAAATTTAAGCGAACATTAAAGCCGTTTGCACGCACACACACACAGACACTCGCATATAAAAAAGCAAATGCATGCACTTTGTTGTCTTCTCTGTCATGAGGCAGGTGTTTTGGAAAAGCCTCTAGAGAAGAGGGCAGGAAGGAACTTCGCTCCTCCCGGAACCAAGAAGCTGATTTATTTTGTTGATGATCTAAACATGCCGGAGGTGGACGCCTATGGAACAGTCCAGCCCCACACACTCATCAGACAACATCTGGATTATTCTCATTGGTGAGTGTGTGTCTGCGTGTAGGTGTTTCTAACGCATAAATATATAAATAGTACTATCGATAGTCGAGATGGTCTCATTCACAGTTACAGATGGGTTTTTTTTTTTTTTTTGTACGTCATTGAATCAAAGCAAACTATTCATAATACATAATGAAAATGAGGGTAAATAATAGACACTATACCCTAAAGTTATTTATCAGTAATGGAGGAAAATATTTGATATGCCATACTAATCGAGATTACTTTGCAATGTGTTTTCAGGTATGATCGACAGAGATTGGTGCTTAAAGAGATTCATAAATGTCAGTACGTCACCTGCATGAACCCAACAGCTGGAAGCTTCTCCGTCAACCCTCGGCTACAAGTAACACACACAGCCACAGTTCAGGAGCCGTGTTTGCTGAGCAGCACACCTCAAATGGTTTATTTCTTATTTAACTAACTATTTAAAAACAGTAATTTCTCTCTCTCTCTCTCTCTCTCTCTCTCTCTCTCTCTCTCTCTCTCTCCATTTTCTGCACACCCCTTCTCATCTCTGTACAGAGGCATTTCTCAGTTTTTGCAGTGCATTTCCCGGGAGCCGATGCTCTGAGCACGATCTACAGCAGCATTCTGTGTGGTCACTTCCAGCAGGGGGGCTTCAGCTATGGAGTGAGCCGCTCAGTGGGCGCGCTCGTCCAGGCCTCCATCTGCCTCCACCAAAAAATGACTCAGAACTTCTTACCTACTGCCATCCGCTTTCACTACATCTTTAACCTAAGGGACATCTCCAACATCTTCCAGGTGTGTGTGTATGTGTGTGTTTGTCTGTGAGTTTTTAACTCTAAATAAGAGAACTTGTTTGCATGTGTCGTGTATGTAGACCTGCTTTTCTGCTTTTCCAATATATCTATTACATATCTAAATTATTATCAAGATAAACCATATTTTTAGAACACCCAAGGACACCTTTATGTACTTTGAACGGTGTGAGTGCACAGTGGGGTATAATAAGAGACGGAGGGAACAGAACTAGAACATAATCTTTAGAGGACAAATACGATTTATTTCTTTAGAGAATCTGTATCAAATCAATACATTTTAAAACTTTGTTTTCTAGCATATATGTAATATTTAGCATAGTTCTATTCTCCCTGAAGTTAATAAAACTTGAATAATAAAAACAGATATAGAAATGCATAGTGAGAAGGTAAAAGGTGGCAGTGTTTTTCTTCTTTTTCTGCTAACTGCTGCTTTCCTGACAAGCTAAGTAAGATAAGGAAGTAAACAAGTAAGTGAGATAAGGAAGATTAATATATACAAACAAACAGAGTTAGAGTAATGTAATCTGGATGAAATAAAAGCATGGGAACAAAAAGGATCTGTGTGCTGGTCAATAAAACAAATTAAATACACATGAGAAGTTACATAAGGGATAACGGCTGCCGAGGTGTCCCGTTAAATGGAATTAACAGACGAGGCGGAGGCTAAGAACAGTGGAGTTTCCTCTGCCAAGTTCATTAATTCTGTATAATGGGACACCTCAAAGGCCATTATCCCACTTACACCTCAAGGTTACAGGCGTAGAAAGAGCACGCGATGAGTAATTTTCTCAGAAACAAATGTGTTTGTGGTGTACTTTTGTCCTACACAAGGATAACTTGGGGTGAATGGTCTAGCTGGTTTGGTTGTTATGGTTACCAGCTATGCAAGCTGCCAGTCAACGGCTAATCTATTATGGTTGTTATGGTTACCCTTAAAAACATCCTAGCACATTGATATGGAACGGTGACTAAAATGTTTTCCAACCGATCTACGTTATAGGTGTCCTGTTATATGAAAGTTATTAGACACCTAGCCAGCCAATCAATAAAGAGTATCTCTGGGGTATAAAGGGGCTTAATAGAGCATGGTGTAAGAATGTGCAGTAAAGTGCACTGTTCTCGTGTGTTGTGTGTATCGTATGTCTAGGGGATTCTTTTTGCCCAGCCAGAGACAGTCCGATACCCCATCGAACTGGTGTACCTCTGGCTCCATGAGTGTTCTCGTGTGTACTCTGATAAACTGATGGAGGAGAAGGATGTTGAGCTTTTCAATAAGATCCTGTTGGACACTGGCAAAAGATATTTTGAGGTAAGCGGGACTCTTCAGGACATGATGCCACAAATCAGGGTTATTAAGGCTGAATGCATGGTTTGAATGTAGAGTTTATTAATGCAAAAAAATGTAATAAGGGCATGTTTGTGTATTGTGATACTGAAACTTAAATAAAATGTAAAAAAAAATAATAAATCACTGTTGAGAAATATCAATTTGGGTTTGTTTCTTATGTGGTGTTGGTTCGATTTCGTATTCAACCTGTATCCCTGACTTTGGTTCTTGAATCTCTCTCTCTCTCTCTCTCTCTCTCTCTCTCTCTCTCTCTCTCTCTCTCCCCGTGTTTCTAATTCTGTAGGGAGTAGATGAGTCAATCTTTATCCACCAGCCTCTGATCTATTCGCACTTTGCCCACGGTGTTGGAGAGCCTCGTTATTCGCAGGTCAGTGACTGGGAGAAGCTGCAGAAAACGTTGACTGATGCACTGGAGCACTACAATGAGCTGCATGCCAACATGAACCTGGTTCTGTTTGAGGAGGCCATGCAGCACATGTAAGTACATCAAACCATCCTCTGTATATCCATCGATCCATACGTCCAATCATTTATCTGCCCATTCATGCATCTATTTCTCTGTATGTTTGTCTATCTGCTCACGTCAATCTATCCAGCCAATTGTTTGTGTGTGTGTTTAGATGTAGGATCAGCCGTATTTTGGAGTCTCCAGTGGGAAATGCGCTGCTTATTGGAGTTGGTGGCAGTGGGAAACAGAGTTTGTGTCGTCTGGCTGCCTTCCTAAGCATGCTTGAGGTCTTTCAGATCACCTTGCGCAAAGGCTATGGCATTGGGGACCTGAGGGTAGCTCTCACACACACACACACATACACACACTTTCCTTTTCAGTCTCACTCAACTCTCTCACCATGGTCTCACTCTTTCTGCAGAGTGATATAGCTGCTCTCTACATTAAGGTGGGGGTGAAGAACATTGGCACCGTTTTCCTGCACACGGATGCTCAGATTCCCGATGAGCGTTTCCTAGTTCTGATCAATGACATGCTCGCATCCGGTATCTCGAACCATATGAAGTACAACTAATACTTAAATGGCTTCTATAGAGTAGAGACGGATGCGCACAATGTAACCACAAATGTGTGTGTACATTTGTATACGAAGGGGACATCCCGGACCTGTTCACTGAGGAGGAGGTGGATATGATTGTGGCGTCGATCCGTCTGGAGCTCCGAGGCCTCGGCATGCTGGACACACGAGAGAACTGCTGGAACTTTTTCATTGACCGTATACGCAGACAGTTAAAGGTCGGGAGAATAATAGCTTAATTCATGACCAGAACTCTTTCTGCTCTCAAACCGAATTATTTTGCTTTCTTCCAAAAAAAAGTGCCTGTGTGCATGACTAACGTACCTCATGTTGACATTTGATTGGTGACTACAGGTGGTCCTGTGTTTCTCACCGGTGGGTTTCACTCTGCGCACACGTGCGCGGAAGTTTCCGGCTCTGGTAAACTGCACGGCCATCGACTGGTTCCATTCTTGGCCCCAGCATGCATTGCAGTCCGTCAGCAGAACTTTCATTAGTAACATTCAAGGCCTTGAGGTGAGAATTAGAGGACATGAAAGAGGTTATATATTATGTGCCTGGTCATATATTCTGTACAGTGTATTGAGCACATGCATGACTAAATCTCTTGATATGTGTCACTTTAGCCTGCGGTGATGGTGTCTATCAGTGAGTTCATCTCATACGCACACACGAACGTTAACGAGGTGAGTGTGAAGTACCAGCAGAATGAGAAACGCTTCAATTACACCACACCAAAGAGCTTCCTGGAGTTCATGAAATTATACGGCAACCTGCTGGCGACAAAAAGGAGAGAGCTGACTCAGAAGACGGAGCGGCTGGAAAACGGCCTGCAGAAACTTTTATCCACCGCCTCTCAGGTGACGTTCTCGTGCATTTATATACAGTATATTATTTAAAAAAATGCTCTGTTGTTTTGGAATCCATTTTAACTTCAATTAAATAATGTCGGCACTCATATTTGCAAAGGCATCAGTTATCACTGAATCAAGGATATTTTCCTGTCTTTCTCCGTTTCTCTTACTTGCTCTCAGGTGGAGGATCTGAAGGCTAAGTTAGCGCTGCAGGAAGTGGAGCTGCATCACAGGAACAGCGACACAGAGGCCCTCATTGCTAAAATAGGCCAGCAGACAGACAAACTGAACCAGGAAAAGAGTGTTGCTGATGCAGAGGAGCAGAGGGTGAGCACGTGTACACACATACACAGTAGAAGTAAAGTATGCATTTTAGATCATTTGAATAAATGTATTTGCATATACGTGTAGGTAGAGGCGATCCAGGCTGAGGTGACGAAGCAACAAAAGGAGAGTGAAGACGACCTGGCTAAAGCCGAACCCGCCTTACAGGCAGCCAACGCTGCTCTCAACACACTCAACAGGGTGAGTGTGTGATATGGAAAAAGGAGGAGAAGGCCAGCGAGAACCTTCATATTGGTTTTACTGTATCTGTACCGTACACTGCGGTGTGTGTTTGCAGCTTAATCTAACAGAGTTACGAACATTCCCAAATCCACCTGTGATCGTGACTAATGTGTTAGCGGCTGTGCTGGTGCTGCTCTCTCCAAGCGGACGCGTTCCTAGAGATCGCAGTTGGAAAGCCGCTAAAGTCATCATGAGCAAAGTGAGCAATACGTCTGCAAACGTTCCTCGCCCAAAAAAAAAATAATAATGCATTCCATATTACAGCAGCTCTAAAGCAGGGTGTCTGTTATGCTTACAATGTGTCCACACAGGTAGATGATTTCCTGCAGGCGCTGGTTAACTTCGATAAAGAGCGCGTTCCCGATGCTACGGTGCGAGTCCTGAGGGATGAGTATCTGAGCGACCCAGATTTCAACCCGGAGTTTGTGCGTGTCAAGTCCTCAGCTGCAGCCGGACTATGTGCCTGGGTTATCAACATCATACGATTTCATGAGGTATTCCATGAGGCCGCATTAACTTCCACCATGTTCAGGAATATATATTTTTTATTTAAGCTTGTATGACACGTCACACTGATTTGTAAATCTCTTCCACCTTCTATATTTGAGTTTGAGGTGCACTGCCAAAAAATGGCTGTTGATATTACAATATTACTTCTACAATGTTGTATTGTACCAGTCCACTAATCATTTATTTGTGTAGCTTAAATTGTCTCTCAACTGTGTCCTGTGATTGTGTTGTCTCAGCGTCTTTGTTCTTCTCTCTCTCCTGTGCTGCCCTCTGCAGATCTTTGTGAGTATATACTCTTAAGCACATTTTCCTGCAGAAATACAAATGCAACAGGGAAATAGTCTAACGTACAGAAAGCACATTAGAGTTGAGATTTGCTCATGTAAATAAAATTGCTTGCATGTAATTTTTTATCACATATTATGTCACACATCACATATTGTATCGTTCAGTAAGTATTATGTTTACTAATGTATCTACCTTCAATGGCAAGCTAATGAGGATCCCACTCTCATGAGTATGCATAAGAATTTTCAAGGTTGATATTCTCATTTTTTTTCTCAAATTACTGTCTGAACGTAATCCTGATACTCAGGGTATATGACATTATGTGTTAGAGTAATTAAAGTTAGCTTAACAGCATTCTGCTGCAGTAGGTGTGTGTGTGTGTGTGTGTGTTTGTACAGGTGTTCTGTGAAGTAGAGACAAAGAGAATGTGCCTGTCTCAAGCCAGTGCTGATCTGGTTGAGGCAGCAGAAAAACTGGAGATCATCAGGAAAAAACTCACTGTAAGGCTCTGCCTGATTATCACTCTTTCTCTTTCTGGCTTCCTCTCGCGCACTCTCTCTTTCTCTCATTTTCACTCTCTCTCTCTCTCTCTCTCTCTCTCTCTCTCACTCAGAGACAAACACAGACACACACACACACACACACACACACACTTTCTCTCTGTCCCTGTCTCTGTCATTATAGCTTTAGAAGTCGAGGTTCTCAAACTTTCTAAGACAGGCCTTAGTAAAAATATAAGCTTACTTCATGATGATATGTTTATGATGATTCATTATTAAGGCTTTCTTTTAAAAATGGTAAAGAAATCTTAAATATTTGTGTAAGAGACCTAACAAATGTGTAAGAGACCTAACTAGAAGGGTGTGTGTGTGTATACTCGTGTGTGTGTGCGCGCATGTGTTTAGGAGTTGGACAGCAGCCTGGACACACTGACTGCAGCGTTTGAAAAGGCCACCTCCGAGAAGCTGCGCTGTCAAGATGAGGTGAATCGCACCAATAAAACCATCCAACTGGCCAACCGCCTAGTTAAGGGCCTGGAGGTAGGTGTGTGTGTGTGTGTGTGTGTGTGTGTGTGTGTGTGTGTATGTGTGTGTGTGTTACATAACACGCTCTATGACAGTTTCACCCAGGGAATACACTGTTTGGTTGTCACGCATTAATACATATTTGTTGCTGTTGCACTGTATAGAATGAGTGTATATCTTCTCCACCTGTGTGTGTGTGTGTGTGTGTGTGTGTGTTTCAGTCAGAGAACGTGCGCTGGGCACACTCTGTAGCTCAGTACCGGGAGCAGGAGGCAACTCTCTGTGGAGACGTTCTCCTCACCGCAGCCTTCATCTCCTATGCTGGCTCTTTTTCCAAAAGATACAGACATGAGCTCCTGCATGACCTCTGGATGCCGTACCTACGCACACAGAAGGTGTGTATCTGTGTAGTTGATTGTTCCAGTAATTAAAACTGTTCTTTGTGAATCTAATAATATTGATTGGTCATATATAGATCAGACATACGAATTCTGAAACCTTGATATGTTCAAGTTGTTAAATTGATGAGAACAGTGTTGCTTGGCAACTAGCAAGTAGGGGCACGATTCAAAAAGCAGTGTTACATCTTTCTTTTGATAATATACTCTCTTTATGTCTGTCTCAGGTTCCTGTCCCTATGACCGAGGGTCTGGATCCTATCGCCATGTTAACGGATGATGCTACAGTGGCTAAGTGGAATAATGAGGGTTTACCTGGTGATAAGATGTCAACCCAGAATGCAACCATCCTCTTGAACAGTGAGAGGTGGCCTCTTCTTATTGATCCTCAACTACAGGGCATCAAATGGCTCAAGAGTCGCTACGGCAGCAGCCTGTGGGTCATTAACCTGGGGCAGAAGGGGTGAGTGGGCGTGGCTGAGGGGAATCGTTATAATACTATGCAAGGATGGTTATATATTTGGTTAGGTGTTTGTGTTCATGCTCACCTGTGATTGTATATGTGTTTGTGTAGGTACGTTGATGTAATCGAGCAGGCAGTTGTAGCAGGAGAACCTGTATTGATTGAGAACCTAGAGGAGACAATTGACCCCATCATTGACCCACTGCTGGGTCGCCACACCATTAAAAAGGGCAGGTGAGAGATCACACACACACACATGCACATACATTACATAGCTAACCTGTGTACCACCAGAGTACTTTACCTTTCAGGGGCATTCAAAGGCTGTCTGAGGGGCAAAATAAAAAGGGCATCTTCTTCTCCGTCCCTAAAGGGCACATTTTCTCGTATATAGGAGGTCACTTTATCTAATTTTCTGGCATATAGGGGAGCCTATAGAGCACTGCAACTCATTGTCTCCACTGGAAGGGCACCCTCCGGTACTTCATCATGTTTTCATTCCATTTGAAGGGCAGCCAATATCAGAGACACTGCAGAGAGCTGAACACTAGCATGGCAGCTGCAAGAAAACTCTTAACGGTTTTAAATAAGCTAAGCATGTTTCCTCAAATGCCATGCTTAAACCTAGGCAGAAGTCTTGTCGGGTGAGCAGAGTCATGGAATCGCCTTTGCTGAGAGACTTCAATGTGACGCTTCCTTTAAATTTGGTCAACGCAAAGTACCAGACAAGACAGTCCTCTAATAAATGGGACAGTACCAATATGCTGTTTCGCTTGGCCGCTTGCTTGTGAATGTAACGCGGAGGTACTGACGCTTGTTTGATGTAGAGCATGTCCGGACTCACGGAGCACGGTTTCCACATGGCTTCTAATCTTTTCACTATAATAAATAACCTTCTGCTTGACTGCAGCACTTCCTTTGTCTCGCACTCTTTTTAGGTATATAAAGGTAGGAGATAAGGAGTGTTTGTTTCACCCTAAGTTCCGCCTGATTCTGCATACTAAAATGGCCAACCCTCACTATAAGCCGGAGATCCAGGCTCAGACCACGCTTATTAACTTCACTGTGACTCGGGATGGCCTGGAGGACCAACTCCTCGCTGAGGTCGTCAACCTGGAGAGACCTGACCTCGAGCACCTCAAAGTGTGTGGTGTGTGTGTGGATGAACGTGTGATGAGCATGCATGCTTCGATGTTATCTCAAGCATTGTGAGTGTATATGTACAAGTTTGTGTTTGTCTTGCGTGTGCAGTCCGAGTTGACGAAGCAGCAGAACACGTTTAAAATCGAGCTAAAGCAGCTGGAGGACGAGCTGCTGACCCGACTCTCAGCCGCTGAAAGTAACTTCCTGGGCGACAACATGCTAGTGGAGAAATTGGAAAGCACCAAACATACAGCAGCTGAGATCGAGATGAAGGTGCTTTTAATAATAAACTCTCAATCAGGGTAACACAGTTCAACATATTTGTAAATGATAGAATATCAACTCTTTACTTGGTACTTTATAGTGTGCTGTGCCGATTCGTGAGGTTACAGGCTCGCACGCGTAGTACATTTTCACACTTATTCACACCGTGGGGCAATTTAGAGACAGCATAGCTTACAAAATGATATCAAGGTACAAAGCATTGTAACTCTAGGAATAAATATTTTTTGTTCAGTTTGAATTGGTTAACATCTCTTCATTCAAATCGTGCTCGGAAGCTCGTTTAGAAAGACCTTCAGCCTCTTAGCAGCTTCACTGTTTTGTTTCTGAGTTTTACACATTATTAATTCTCTACTGTGCGTGGTGGCTTAGTGTTCTCGATTGTGCGTATGTGTGTGTGCAGGTGTTAGAGGCGAAGGTCAATGAGATAAAGATAAATGAAGCTCGGGAGCACTACAGGCCTGTGGCAGTACGGGCATCTCTCCTCTACTTTATCATCAATGACCTCAACAAGATCAATCCCATGTATCAGTTCTCGCTCAAGGTCTGTCCTTCTGCACTTTTGTATGTGTGTGTCTTTATTGCCATGAATTAACAGAGAATTTCTTATACTATTTTACACACTATTGAAGGAAACATTCAGTGAAAAAAAATTCAATTTCAAATTCAGAAAAGTACTTGACAAGCTGTATGAACACACAAATAAGGCAAAGAAAGTATTCTGGTTGTCCAAGATCGCTGGAATACTATGTGATAAGTTATATCTGTGCTATGTAATTGTAGGATTAGATGCAGTTTCAGACATATTTATAGTAATGAAGTTGAGTGAGACAGACTTGAGCTAAATTTGCTTTAGTGCAACACTTAAAAACACAAATATCAGAAACCAGTGTTTCTTGGCTTCATTTGGGGTGTTGTGTTGATGCATCCTTTTGTGTTTCCTGTCCGCAGGCGTTTGATGTAGTTTTCCGTAAAGCGGTGCATAACGCCAAGGTGTGCGATGACGTTAAGACTCGCGTTAGCACGCTCATCGACTGCATCACCTTCTCCACCTTTAACTACATCAACAGAGGCCTGTTTGAGAGAGACAAGCTCACGTTCACGGCTCAGCTCACGTTTCAGGTAGCACACGTAGCCCTTATGTTAAATATAAGTCAAAGACAAAAATACTTTGTCAGTGTGATGCATGGTTTGCGGGTCTGAATGTGAAGGGCACAAAGCTCGGCTAGCTGAGGGCTTCATCGTCTCCGTGTAGTGTGAGGAATGTGTTCAGGTGCTGTTGGACAAATGGTGTGGAATATTTCTGAAGCATTGAGGAGAGCCACACTGATGCACCTATTGTATAACATATCTAAAAGTAAAAAGTCTGAGCGACAAACACGTGTTTGTGTTCGCATGCGTTTCAGTTGTTACTGATGAATAAGGAGATTGATATGCGAGAGTTGGACTTCCTCTTGCGCTTCAGTATTGACCACAGTTACATCAGTCCTGTTGACTTCCTCTCCAATTCTGCCTGGAGTGCCATTAAGGTACTACGCACACACCAGTTCCAGCTTGTCATGTTACCCTCAGGTAAAAGGACGGTTAGTAGTGTGACCTGACGTCCCACAATTCCTGAGATAGTCTGGTGTTTCTGCTTCATTTTAGGTCTTCTGACTTATTTTTCAGAACGTTTGTTTACTCTGTATTAACACACCACAGTACACGCACTGTCTAGGCTTTACGCTGTTTTGTTAGTTGAATTGAGAGCTGAATTTTCTAGAAATGCTGCAGTGATGTAGCATATTAGCATAAGAAGGTAAGAAGAAGAGCAGATTTTACCCCAAAAAAGACAAAATACACCCAATTCAGGACTATTCACACACCATTAAGTGTTAGGTTGTTTTTCTCTTTTATTTTTCCCTATTGATCATGTTTGTGCGTGTTTGTTTAACTGCAGACGATGAGTTTCACAGACGAGTTCCGGGGGCTCGACCGAGACATTGAGGGCTCCCCTAAACGCTGGAAGAAAGTAGTGGAGTCGGAGTGTCCAGAAAAAGAGAAGCTCCCTCAAGAGTGGAAGAGCAAGAGCTCACTCCAGAAGCTGATCCTCATGCGGGCTCTCCGTCCTGACCGCATGAGCTACGCTCTCAGGTGTGTATGCGTCAAGATTCCTCCTGACATTAGTGTGTAACGTGAGGGTGGATTTAGACTCATTTTTAGATGTTGTATGTGTAGTATTGGAAGTGTGTGTGTGTGCAGGAACTTTGTGGAGGAGAAGCTGGGTGTGCAGTACACTGAGAGCAGGAAGATGGAGTTTGCAAGGTCGTTTAAGGAAAGTGGTCCGGCCTCTCCTGTGTTCTTCATCCTCTCACCTGGAGTCGACCCGCTGAAAGACGTGGAGTCTCTCGGTAAAGCTGCATACACTCCCCTCTTCTCTCTGCAGTCTCATTTCTGCTGTAAGATAATGACAGCAGATGTTCATCTCGTCATGTGTTTGTGTGTGTGAAGGTAAGAAGCTCGGCTTCACTATAGACCTCGGAAAGCTGCACAACGTCTCTCTTGGCCAAGGCCAGGAGGCTGTAGCGGAGCTAGCCATGGAGAAAGCTTCTCAAGAAGGTCACTGGGTTATACTACAGGTATGTGCCTGATGTCCGGGTGCACTGTATGTCGCACTATACGTCCAAGTTTTTTTTACACGTATACTTATTAATACTTATTGGCACCAAATCTATTCCCGCATCCCTGATAACGTGGATTCATATTCTGCGCACGTCTTAGAACATCCACCTGGTTGCAAAGTGGCTAGGAAGTCTGGAGAAGCTACTGGAACGATGTTGCGAGAGCAGTCACCCGGCCTACCGAGTGTTTATGAGCGCAGAGCCAGCAGCCACCCCTCAGGAGCACATTATTCCTCAAGGCATCCTGGAAAATTCCATCAAAATCACTAATGAGCCTCCAACCGGAATGCTAGCCAACCTACATGCAGCACTGGACAACTTTGACCAAGTGATAAAATACCTAAAATACATTGCACACGAAAATGTTTGATAATGCTTTGATAACAATGTGTGTGATATGTGTGTGTGTAGGACATCCTGGACCAGTGTTCTCGGGAGCAGGAGTTTAAGACCATTTTGTTCTCATTGTGTTATTTCCACGCGTGTGTTGCGGAGAGGAGGAAGTTCGGGCCTCAGGGCTGGAACCGCAAATATCCATTTAACACAGGAGACCTCACCATTTCCGTCAATGTGCTCTACAACTATCTGGAGGCCAACTCTCAGGTGTGTGTGTGTATGATGTATTGACTGTAGACTATTTGTAAACCTCCTTTACCTAAAGGCACCACCAGAGGATCACCACTAAGCCGGTGGACCTTTCTCAGAACAGCAGTGAAATGATGGTGTGTGTGTGTTCATTGGCGCAATTGTCACTTACTGGGTTGAAGAACAGTTCCAGAAACTGGCACTGATAAATGGAATAAGACAAATTTTAATTGAAAATCAGTGATCAGTGAAATTAAGTGATTTTGTCAGTATACATACCCCTGTGTGAGACAGAGGATCTTGTGTGTGTGTGTGTGTGTGTAACAGGTTCTTTTATTGTTGAGTACTAGGTGCCGTGGGAAGATCTGCGATATCTCTTTGGAGAGATCATGTACGGCGGACACATCACCGATGATTGGGACAGGAGACTGTGTAGGACGTATCTGGAGGAGTACATGCAGCCCAACCAGGTACACAAACACGCACCCCTTTAACACTGTGTGGGTGCCAATAATTTCAAAATGATTAAGGGTGAAGCCTCCTCTGGAGAAAAGAACATAACAGGATCCTAGACATAGTATTTTTTTTTCTAAAAAGGAGTGTTTATGAGAATAATATGAAAGATAGTAAAAGATTTGAATCATTATGTGTAAAGTGTATTTTAGAGAGTTGTTTTGTTCTCTTGAAGGGTGCCAGTAATTAAGGAGTTAACCATCTTTTCACAAGTCTGAACTTGTATTTTGTCAGTGTTTGAAAGCTTTAATAAATATTTTTGCCTCACAGTTTGACAGGAAGTTGGCTTTAGCTCCTGGCTTTGTTGTTCCTTCCAACCTGGACTATGACGGTTACCACAGCTTCATCGACGAGATGCTTCCCCACGAGAGCCCGGTGCATTATGGGCTTCACCCCAACGCTGAGATTGAGTTCCTAACGGTGACCTCCGACAGCCTGTTCCACACCCTGCTTGAACTACAGACCAGAGACTCATCCATGGGCGAGGGAGCATCGCAGAGCACCGAGGAGAAGGTCCGCTCAAGAACCTAGAAGATTTAACTTTGGCTGATATTCGTTAGGCTGTGTTTGCAGATGTTTGCATCGCTGCCTGATGTAGAAATTATTAGGGGATGAAGACAGTCTGAAGATTTCAAACGTGTGTTGCTTAGTCTGCTGCATGATTTTGCTGTAAATAATATGATGGCATACAAGAAGTCAAAGCTTGATTGATGTTCACCACTTTGCTTCTTGGATGTGTTTTTTTCCTGGAGCGCTGCAGCTCAGCAGTAAGTCACATGGTGGACAATGACCAATAACAACTAGGTCATTGTATTTATAGAACGGCAACTGTAGATATCAAGAAGCAGAAGAGCAAACGCTCATAAAAATGACTCTTTGCTGTTCTAGGTGAAGACGGTTTTGGATGACATCCTGGAGAAACTACCAGAGGAGTACAACATGTCTGACCTCATGTCCAAAACGGCCGAGCGCACTCCTTACATTCTGGTGTGCTTCCAGGAGTGTGAGCGCATGAACATGCTGGTCAATGAAATACGACGCTCACTAAAAGAACTGGACCTTGGACTAAAGGTGTGTCTTGGTTAATGTATTTTCTGTGACGCCAGGATATGATTTTTGTATAAGTATATAGTATGTGTGTGATAGGGCGAGTTGGCGATATCTTCAGAGATGGAGCAGCTACAGACAGCACTGTTCCTTGATAATGTTCCTGACACCTGGACTAGGCTCGCTTACCCCTCTACCTACTCCCTGGCTCAATGGTAACACGCACATACGTTTGTCCACTGATATAATTATTAATGTATCTAATTAGTGCTATGTTCCCTCCAAGCCTAACCCTAACCTCCTAACCTTGGCCTCATTAAACGAAAAGAAACCTCAAATAAAAGCTGCATTTCTCCTTGTGTGCAGACAAATTTCATCATAAGGTCAAAGGTTGTTTTTTTTTTTGTTTTTTTTGCTTTCTCACGGTAATGCCTATTATTTCAGTTGTTGGTATGAATTGTAGTAGCCAAAAATAATAATCATTTTGTATAAGTGTGTAGAAATTATTATTATTTTTTTTGTGGAGGTACAATGATGTGTTGCTACGCTGCCGAGAGCTGGACAGTTGGACTCAGGATCTCTCTCTGCCGAGTGTAGTCTGGCTGTCAGGGCTTTTCAACCCACAGTCTTTCCTCACGGGTAACTCTCAGACACACATTCGTGTATGTATTCTCACACGTTCACTTTTCATCACGCACTTGCGTCATGTAACTCTTGTGTCGTAGCTGTGATGCAGAGCTTGGCACGTAAGAACGAGTGGCCGCTCGATAAGATGACTCTCACGGTGGACGTGACAAAGAAATTCAAGGAGGAGTTTAACCAGCCAGCCAGAGAGGGTGCTTATATCTATGGGCTCTACATGGAAGGTTCGAAATACACACAACCACCCAATCAGAACATAGACAGACCAAGTCTGACCAATCACAGTACAAGTAGAACAAAACCCTCCAATCATAGAAGGTATAAGCAAAACAGTTTACAGGATTACAGGATAGCCCGAGCAATGAGGTCCAAACACAGAAGAAGCCTGTCCCATAACAAGACATATAGTTCAGTGGTATCCAATCATGGGATGGATTAAGCAATGCTGTCTAATTATAGGACAGATAGAGCAACACTGAACTAACCTTAGCTTCACATTTTTAAATAAAGACTTAAGTAATAATAAAAATGATAAAATGAGTGATGACTTTGTGTGTGTGTGTGTGTGTGTATTAATGCCCTTACCTCGGAGTCCAGGTGCACGCTGGGATATCCAGAACGGGACGATCACAGAGGCATGTCTAAAAGAACTCACTCCCAGCATGCCTGTGATCGCAGTGCGTGCCGTCCCAAATGACCGGCAGGAAACACGCAACATCTACGAGTGTCCCGTCTACAAGACCAAACTGAGAGCAAACACCCACGTCTGGACATTTAACCTCAAAAGCAGAGAGAGACCGGCCAAGTGGGTGCTCGCCGGCGTGGCTCTGCTGCTGAGCGTGTGAGGTAAGAAGCAACGAGTACATGCAAAGTGTCATCATCGTTGTTTATTTGTTTAAATAATTGCGTGTATTTATCAACTCTGATAATGTTCCCAATATACAGTGTAATATATATATAATACATAGCAATATACTGCTTATATCCAAGAAAAAGGAAACATTCTAACCTGACAGTGTGTTCTGCCTCGTAGAAAATACACTGGCAAACATTTAAAAATGCATTAAAAACAATTTCGTGTCAACAGCACTACATTTAAAAAGTGACGCCGTACAGAAAAAGTTTTGCAGTGCTTTGTGCAAAAAGTTGCAAAATTGTATAGCGATTGCACTCGGGTCACACGTCATCGAAACCTCTGATCCGGGATCAGGTTTCGGCGCAAACAGGCTAGAGCTGATCTCAGAACAGTGGTTATGCTTTGAGATGTTTTGAGGCTCAAGCCTCAAAAACCAACATACAGCAGCGTTTCCACTGGAAGCTTATAAAACCATGATGATGAGCCGTGTCGAAGAACTCAAAAACCAGTGTCGCGACAGAGAGTTGCGAAAATTCCCTATTCCTGTTTTTTGTTCATTTTTTGTTCAGAGTTGACAACTTGGGTTCTAAAGATGCAGGGGAAGTTATTCATATGTTGGTTCTTGACTTACTGCGGTATTCTGACCAAGATTTCTATAGGCTATAGAGATTAAAACGTCTACAGCGGATAATTGTCATGGATAGCGCTAATTTTTATAGTTACATAACCACGATGTCGTAGTGACGTTATCATGCAAGCAAAATTGCTGTTGCCGGGAGGCAGCATTACTCAACTCTGAACATGGTTCATAATGTAAAAGTTCCTTTTCTGAACTCTTGGAGTCATCATAGAAGCTACAGAAATTTCTTTCCGTGGAAATGTTTTGATATATGATTTATTATACACACCCTTTTCATAATCTACTTTCTTACATACGTTTTTGTGTCTAAATCTCTACTCTATGTATATAGTGGGTGGTCCCTGTTAAGACATGCATATGAGTTTACGCCGAAGCCCCCGGAAGACCGTTTTCAGTGCCGCGCAGAGCACGCCACACGTTTTGCCTACACGCTGAGTAGATTACGAAACACTAAAGAGACTTTGGTTAAAACATGCAGATCATTTGGAGCTATATGTATTAAATGTATTAATAAGAATATGAGTTCGGAGTTGGGTTTTATGCTGAATAAAAGGACATGCAGGACAGACGTCAGTCTGGATACAGACACATAAAAATAGGATCAGCCCTACCATTGGTCTGGCTGTGATTCACTCCATGGCAATATTGCATCCAAATGCTCCAAATGGCAGAGCTAATTTCAGAAATTGTTACTGTGTAGGAATCGAGGCTCGATTTCTCAAATTATCTAATTGTCCAAGACGATATAACTTCGTATATAAGGAGAATAAACATAATTCAGAGACAGTGTTATTTATAACCTTGCCTTGGTGCTGATAAAAGAAATTTGCTCTAGGAAGGAAAGATGTTCGCACACTCCTCCATAGCAGTGTATCCAGTGTCTGAGAACAAGAATATAAGAATTATTCTAACTTGGGAATACATTACGCTCGAAAGGCCATAAATGAAAACACATAAATAATAAAGCGTAGCGACTGAGTGAAAACATGATCACGTACGCAGCCAAATTCAGTGCAGAGACGCAATACTGACTGGATGGCGAGTAAATGCGCACGTTAATAAAGGTAACGGGAACGGCGAGAAGGGCTGTGTCCAAACCTGAGCTCTATTCACTGTATAGTGCACTGATGTCAGGAGAAAATCCAGGGTGGGCACCTTGGTGGGTGTGTACATAAACAGTGTTTATCCAAAAAATATCCAAAATGCACTGTGATGTTTGGTTCACGTTCTTACGTTGGATATAAGTAAAATAGTCACGTGAATAGAAAGTGACCCAAGAGTGGGCCTGATTTATCAAGCTGGACACAACTGGATTTATTCGTATGAGGGTTTTCACCAAAAATCCCATATCCAATTTGTAAATTCGGCGGAAAAAAGCTTCATATCGTACACTTTTGTCATTCAGCCTTTACTGTGAGCATTCATTTTGTGTTCGCAGCTGTCTGTGCGGTCTGGGCGTTTCAGGAATATGCTTTGCACCGAAATTGAGTAACGCAAACATTTACACACAACTTTACTAAAAGACTGATAATGAGGCCGTGTGTGTGTAGGGGTGGACAACTCGAATATGTATGAGCGACTGTAAGCTCCAGTGTAACCTGAATCTGTATTTTCTCTTGACATTGTGTAGTAAGCGTATTTGTTTCTCTATTTTGCGCAGTTTCGTCAGGGCTTCGACATACCTTTGCGTTTCGGATTCTGAGAAGGTCTCCCGTAATTCATACTTGCTAACTAATCCGTGACGCGGAAACAGATTTCCAACCTCGGTGAATGTGCGTAGTGCAGCAGGTGGTCGGATTTGGAATGTCACATCAGCGTAAACCGTCTCACATTTAAACATGCGAATCTGATTTGTCCGCCCTCAGTATGACGCAATGTAACTACTGTCGCGTAAAGATTTTTTTTTAACTCTGCAAACATTTACTGTAATCCCGAATTCTGTTCCCTATAATAGTGTTCTATGTAGAGCTCCTGATTTTTTTCCCAGGTCTTACTGCAGAACCAAAAGTCCATGAGGTGGAGCCGTCGCCGATCCAACTCCACCTACAAGCCTAACCCCTAACCCACAGTGCTCTACAACAGATTGAACACGCTTACCAGCCTGAAGCACACTCCACCCCTTGGACTTTTGGCTTAACTCTGCCTAGGTATAACAAGCTCCACCCATGTGGTCCAGCTCCACCCCTGAACTTCTTGCCTGCAGCGAGGGGTAGTTGTATTTTCCAGGCACTAGTGAGTAGGGGATCGTTTCGAACACAGCACGCGTATATTCTGAGATGATATGATTCTGGATTCTATCCAAGTAAAGCCTGCTCCTGAAATCCAGGAAAATATTATATAAATAGACCATTTTCTCAAACGAAGGTCAGATTTGAGAAAGAAAAAAGAAAAAAAAAAAAAACATTCATGCCCAAGTCATGTGATAAGCAGCATGACTTTTTTTTTTTTTTTTTTTTTTTTTTGTTTTGTTTTGTTTTTTTTTTTTTTTTTTAAATAAACATGCGACAATAACAAAAACAACACATTCTTCCCAGCATGCAGCTCTTCTGTTGCTACGGTTGCATGTCCAGCGTGGCTGATTTTGCGTGCAGTCACACCGAAGAAATACATTCGAAGTTTTTATTTGTCTTTTTTTTTTTTTTTTTTTTTTACATCTGTGTGCTGGAGTCCGAAAGCCAAAAAAAAAAAAAAAAAAGATTTGGAAGATAATCAACGTATTGTACTTTGCATACATAATTTCAGTGTTTTCTTCCGTCCCTGTCTCGCGCTCTCTCTCTCACACACACTTTCACTCTGTGCCCTGAGTCTAGCATGCGCTGGTTTCCAATGTGAGAGGAGAACGACTCAGGCATCCTACTTCCAGATATGGTTATAATGCATTATAAACATGTCATATCATGTGGATATCTGTGATGACCTAATGCTGGTTCCCTGGAAGCCCGGGGTCAGAAGAGGGCCGATGGAGTCCTGGCGTCGCGCCCTTGTGGGGAGACGGTTCGGGGAGGGACGTCTGTCTTATTGACAGCTGAAGAGCCCTCTGACGCGGTGAACTGGAGAGCTCCTTTTCCTGTGTCGGTCTTAGCTCCGCCTCCCACTCAGAGTCTTTTATCCTGCTCACATCAGAGGTCGTCGCCATGGTAGTGGGAAGTGCGCCGTCTTTGGGTTTCTCTCTCTCACCAGGCTGATTTTCTAAATCAGGACTCTGTGAATAATAACACCAGGACATTTTTTTATTTAGTGCTTTCAGCATGCCTAATGGATGTGTGTTTATTTTAAAAAGAAAAGATAATCACTGGAGCACTGGTGTTAAGAGGGCCATTTATGCTGAAGCTGTGTGTGTTACCTGTGTGTGTCCAGCAGTAACAGGCTGCACTCTGATGGCTGGTTTGTGGTATTCAGGGCTCGAGGCTAAAGTGCTGTAGGCTGGAGGCCCCAGGGCGCTCTGTCGCTGCAGCATCTGCAGGATGGCCTGGATGTCGGACGTCATCTGAACCTCCAATCTACACACACACACACACACAAAAAGAATGTTCCCATCCAACTTTCCAAGGCTTTTGGATAGGCAAAGCACTGCCTGGA
>JAQQZR010000036.1:27581483-27591849 GCA_030068235.1 Notoglanidium macrostoma | reverse complement strand
CGCAGTGTGATACATTCATAAAGTGCAATACAATGGCCAAAGGTTTGTGGACACGTGACCATCACACTAGTCTGTGCTTGTTCAGCATCTCTTCTCTTCTGGGGAGATTGGGTTCATTCAGCTACAAGAGCATCAGTGAGGTCAGACACTGATATCAGGTGAGGAGGTCGGTGTTCCAGTTCATCCCAAAGGTGTTCAGTGGGGTTGAGGTCAGGACTCTCAAGTTGTTCCACTCCCAATCTTAACACACCATGTCCTCATGGAGCTGCTCTGTGCCCAGGGGCGTCGTCATGCTGGAACAGGTTCGGACTTCTTAGTTCCAGTGAAGGGAAACTGTACAGCTGCAGCATACAAAGGCCAAGACGGCCAAGAAGAACCACATATGGATGCGATGGTCAGGTGTCCACAAACATTTAACCATTTAGTATATACATAGATATAATGAACACTCCCAAACTTCAGCAAAACATATCAAGCCAGTGTTCAGAAACAGCCCAATGTTAGGAAAACTGCAGACCTGGCAAAACTGGTCTTCAAATAAAAATCAGTTATGTAGAAAAAAATTACACTCTAGAAAAAAAGAAAATCTGTAAACTACTTCTTGGGTGGGAGGGGGGGAGGGGGAGTAAGGGTTGAACAGAAAATGAGGATAATCTTACCTGTAAAACAGCTCGGAGTCTACACTCCATAGTAAAACCGTTCCATGCATAACACCTCCAACAAAATCATTTGGACTAAACTGATTGTCTGAAATGACCCCTCGCTAAATCATGTTAGAGGGAAGGCTGAGGTGAGGACTCCGTTCGCAGTGACAGAAAGACAGAGGAGATTTGGAAAGGAAAGGGTTAACAGCATTTGGCAAGTGCAGCTGTCAGCAGCGAGCTGGGAGATCGGCAGTGCAAAAAGCACCAGGCCAGCTCTGATGCTCCAACTCGCCCTCTTAATGAAGCGCCCACTTAACCGTTTCCCCCTGACGTGTTTATCCTGAGCCACTGCTAATGATGAGCACAAATCATTTCATATATCTACTGTTTATTACCGCTACGTGTCTATTAGGATGGTATTACGCATGCATGGCAACCTTTACCGAGTGAAAGAACATTGGCATTACTTTAATTAATCTAGTCTTGTGAATGAATCATGAATAACATGAACCAAGCGTTTTAATCTTGGAATTAGATGTTATTATTAGTCATGAGTTATTTGCACCTCCTGTTCTTACCAGAGGATTGAAATCCAAGTGAAGCAGATGAGAGAGAGACAGAAACACATCAGCGTAAATCACACACGGTTCATAAGCTCGCAAACTAATCATAGCAGAAATGAAGCCACAATAAGGTTTTACTTCAACGCTGTGTAGTAGGACTGACTTAACCCTGTCACAGACATGTAATAACCTGTCATGAGCTGTCATCTACTCAAACCCTGTCATGAATAATGTGTCAAGGAAGATATCAAATCTAATGTAATGTTTGATACCAAGACAGCTTAGGTTACTTGCCTGTTTGTGCTTGTTGTTATGGCAACATGTTTAAAAGGCTACGTTCTTGTTGCGTTTCAGTAAAACAGTATCTAGCAGTGGCATCGGTGTAGTTTTTTTGTATCCCCACAGCACAGGAATGATGTTCGGAAAAGTCTTTATTAAATTGTCTAATCACTTTTGATCGGCTACAGTCAGAGACGGGATTAACCTGATCAGGATCGTGCGTTTTTACCGCTCGGGGGTATCAGAGTGACTGCGGAGGAAGAACTGAAATATCAGAGAGATCTGATTTTACAGGATAAAAGAGCAATTGCTATTCTATTATTTTAATCATTTTCACTGGAACTGAAAGGAAAGGTGTAAAGATATTGTATGGCAGCTTAATTAATAGGGCATGATTAGTTAAAGGCAGATTAAATGACAAACATTTGTTCCATGGCCACCTACTGCTGCCTGGCCAAAACGCACGAGAGCATCAGTTAAACTTATCAGTATAATTACACGGCTCGGCGATTTACTTAGCATATTTCCTCGTCCCGCGTTAAGCTGTCGGGGGAACAAACATTACAGCGGCAAGTCAAATATTCCCTTGTTTTTACTTGTCAAAACGTCAATTCTCTTCTAAGTCAAAACAATATTAAAGAAATTGATTTGTCTCCATTGTAGCTAACATTCATACCTAACAATAGTATTAGTCTCAGTATCAATTATGTCAAATTCATATCAGTTATTCAAAATTCAAATGTCTTCTCACCAATCATGAGTGATCTATAAGAAAAGAATTGGACACACATTAATACCCAGGTGCACACACACACACACACACACACACACACACACACACGCACACACACACTCATTCCTATACCATGTTCATGTCGATGCCGTTGGTGTAGGTCCAGGCGTGTTGGAAATACTCCTCCAGCCTCTGGCGCAGCGGGTTGGGGATTTGGTGGAAACGGATGAACTCCTTGACGCGGAGCATCTGCAGGTGATATCGCGCCGTTCCCGAGTACAGACGCTGGATGATGGCCGAGACGTTCCCGAAGATGCTGGCGTACATCAGGGCTGGGGTCGAAGGTCAAAGAAAAGGGGTCAACATGGTTCACGAGGACAAGCTACAGGAACGTCTAGAATTACTGGCACCTTCCAAGAGAACGTCCAAAACTGACGAAGCATTCTCCATTCTTCAACAATATATCTTTATATTTGTTCACGTACAAGAAGAACAAGATGGTTAATTGAGAAAACGTCCCTACAGACTGCGCTAATGATTTCCCTTGCAATATACGTCACCCTGGAAAGCCAGTGTAGACTGTAATTTGCTATGGTGAAAGATCAGCCTACATTAAAGGTGCAATATCAGTAAAATACAAAAAGACGGAAGAATGGCGCGGACGGAAGTGTAGTTTTTAGTTCACGCTCGGCCCGTTTCCGATTTTCCAGACCGTGACAACGTTTTAGCCTTTTCAGCATCGGGTGTAAATTGTGCCGCTACTCACATCCGATGAGCATGACGCAGATGGAGAAGATCTTTTCCGAGTTCGTGTTGGGCGAGACGTTCCCGAAGCCGACGCTCGTCAGGCTGCTGAATGTGAAGTACAGCGCCGTCACGTACTTGTCCTTGATTGACGGGCCCGACGAGGGGTCGCTGTAGTTGTACTGCTTGCCGATGGACATGCCGAGGTTGTCGAGCCAGCCGATGGTGTGCTCCAGATAGGGTTTCTCCACGTTGCCGATGGCGTACCAGATGCACGCCAGCCAGTGCGCGATCAGCGCAAAGGTGCACATCAGCAGCATGAGCACGGCGGCGCCGTACTCGGAGTAGCGGTCCAGCTTTCGAGCCACACGCACCAATCGCAGCAGCCGCGCCGTCTTCAGCAGTCCAATCAGAGTTGTGGTCTGGTGGAGAGAGAGAACGCGAGCGATCAAGGAAATGTCAAGCGCTGTTTCATTAACTCGGCTCTCTCGGAGCAACAGCGCTGTATTTGATCTTTTTAATAAGTCAGAAATAGAACACCGTGTCCTGTTGTTATAGGACAACAATAAACGACGGTGGTGTGAAGAAGTGGAGTTACTGTTGTGTATTACTCCTCTCTTGTGTATTTCCACTCTGTCCTGAAGACTCTGCTGTGTCATAAAACTTTACCCAAAGAGCAGACACTGGAGACTCGTTCTGAAACATGCCAAATAAGTAAATAAATGTCTTTATAACCTAAATAGCATCTGAAGGTCTATGAATCGAAATACAGTTCATCGTACAGAAAACCTCACCGTGTTAAACACTTTTAAAATCCTACTCCATCGAGTGTCCGCCACACACATCCCCGTGTAAGCTGTTACCATAGCAACAATAACAGCTAAACCTGTGATCTGCAGCTGAACTACTGTCAGATCTGAACACCTTCCGACCAGACAGAATCGAGAATCCAACAGTGATGTGTTATAATATAATCTTAAACCCCGGCAGGTCGAACAGGGGATTTAAGAGCAGGGAAAAGAAGAAACTTGGACCTGAACATTGATGATCTTTTTGCGTGGTGTGTATTTATTTTTACGCAGACTCGAGAGCTGGTCCTACAGACCATTTAACAGAAAACCTGACACTTTATTCAAGGGCAGTGTTCACTGCATTAGCATTTATAAGGTTTATTCCGGCCAGCGTCTGCTGTTCTAAAGATTAGAGCACACAACACTTGAGCCACATTTTCCTTTAAACATAAGCTTGTGTTATGATGGTTTCCATCATACTTTGTAGCTCGGTACGTCAGAATCACATAATGGTGATGACAGTTCTGAAAACTCATGGCGGTGTCAGGACTGAGTCATGTAAATATTTTTCCCTGACTGAATCTAATCTAAGCTGAACGTGATTTTGATGTCGGACAAAACGTCACCGGCTGTGTTACCGGAAAGGCGGAGCCATGACGCTTTAACACACACTCCTGGGCAAAAACCCAATATTGCAAGATGTTAGGTTTTTAATATTCTGGACAGAAATCACTGGGCAGAAAATGAACAGGAAGTAAAAAAAAAAGCGCTCCTGAGGCCTCGGCCTCGTTTCGCTGCTCGTTGCTGAAACTGTCGGGGGGAAAAGCTGGAAACAGGGACGTTCACTTACACAGTCTTCTGGTGCGCAAAGAGGAAATCAGGAAAATGTTTAAATGATATAAAATTGAAACTAACTCGTCTGGGGGTTCAAAATGTTCCCAAATCTCTTCAGTTTGAAGACTTTAACATCGAGCGGAACAACACGGACTCTTCGTTCTGTAAAAAGCCGTCTGCACGTTTACCCACAAGCCTTCAGCATTTAAAGGGAATCGAGGGAAAAGCCGTCTCGCACCGATTTACTTTATCTATTCGTTTCATTCTTGATCATTTTCCTGACCAGTGATTTGCTGTTGAGGCCATTAAAGCTTAATATTGGGTTTAGTGTACGTCAGCGCAGAAAGCGTGAAAACACAACAAAGCTTGGGGTGTAATCCCAACCCGACATCAAAATAGCTGAAAGCGGTCTTTACAGACACCTAAAACGACATTTTACACGGTTAATCATTACGGTCTGATATAAAATTTTAAAACTTCAACCTGTTGCTGTTTGATAGTGACGCAAGTTCCTCACCTCCTCCGATCCTGATCCGAATATGAGCAGGTCGAAGGGAATGGCGGCCACCATGTCGATGAGGAACCATCCTTTAAAGTAGTGCACGGCGATCTTGGCCGGATGGCTGACCACCTCGTCGTTGGCGTTGACGTACGTGGTGCGGAAGTTGATGAGGATGTCGACGATGAACATGATGTCCACCATGAGGTCGACCACGTTGAGCGGGTTACACGAGTAGCCGCACACGCGCCTCTTCTTCTCCTCGGGGTCGTTGAGCAGGAAGGCGGCGCTGTACGGCGTGAAGATGGCCGTGTAAATGACCAGCAGCAGGATGAGCCAGTCCCACACGGCCTTGAAAGGGCTGTAGTGCAGGATGGTGCACTTGTCGATGCGTGGCGTCTGGAGCTTGTACTCCGGAAGCACGTCGGCACCCAAAGACAACACCTGAGGCAGGGAGAGTGTGTGTGCTGAGTGAGGTACCAGAATTCCTTTTACACTTCTGTGAAGAATCACACATCATACTTTTTAGACATGTATAGGTGCATTTAATTTTGTGGAACAGTCGAGATGTTTGAACCAGAAGTCCAGGGTGTGTAGAGCGACCTGATCCCACTCTAAGCCTGACCCCTAACCTCAAACCTCCAACCCACGCAATGCTGGACAACTCACTCAACACACTTCTCCAAGCTGAAACACACTGCACCGGCTGCACTGGCGGCTCCGCTCCGCCCGGCTCCGCCCAGGTAGGCGGAGCTGATCAGGTCTGACTCCACCTCACGCGCTTTATTCTGCAGCAGGTGTACTCGCATCTGAACATCTGAGAAACGAGTCAGTTCCTGCAAACCCTGAAGTTATAGCGGCTCTAAAACAACATTCCACCTCTCTTTCATTCTTCTTCAAACGATCTCAACCACTGTCTGAAAACTGACTTACAAAGCACTGACACTGGAGACTCCTTCCATAAACGATTATTATTCCGTTTATTACTGTCATAACCGTAACTATAAAATAAAGGGCTGACTAATTGTGTTGGCGGAATATAATGGCGGGAAATAAAGCGGCGATTGGCAGTCGAGCTCTTATATTATATATTGTTTGCTTTTACCAATATCATGCGACTCAGCTTTTCTACACACGCTTTGTCCGAAAGTGCAACTTGACTGTGAAGCCTGGTGTGTGTGTGTGTGTGTGTGTGTGTGTGTGTGTGTGTGTGTGTAAGGGAGAGAATAAGTGCTGTCCTGCAGCCATTTTTCCCCAGACACCTCGGATTAGTCGTGCAGAGAGCCTTTTTGGTTGTGCACTTAAAGAGTTTGACGGTGTGTGTGTGTGTGTGTGTGTGTGTGTGTGTGTGTGGGAAGGGATCCTTCAGGCAACCCCAGTGTTGTGGAGATAATTACCAGAGCCATTGTGTCCTCTCAGCGACCGAGACAGAGGGAGGGAAAAGAAGCGGAATGGGAGAGAAAGAGAGAAGGAGACGGACAGACAGACAGCGATCCTGAAGGCACGGCAATTACTGTCACGGAAAGCGGGAGGAAACCGTCAGGAATAGAATCAACCTCTCATCGCGCCTTTTTCGCTCTCTTTCCCGCTCTCCCTGCTTCATCTGTAGACTTCGGCGGCTCGGGGTCAAAGGTCGTGCTTAAAATAGACGTTCCAGCTGCTGAGCAGGAAGCGGAATCGAGTAGGCGTCCTGTTTAATTATGCACGTGACATATCAGGAGGCTTACCGGCTCTCGTGCTGGACTTTTTTTTTTTCTCCCATCGCTGCGTGTTGAACGCCTATTTAAATGGATCATGATGGAGCTTCCTAGGTTCGTAACGACAATGGTGTTTCCTAGTTACCAGATCAGAAAACATGCTTTTGAGGCAGGGTTAATGAGTACGCCGTAAAGCTGAGGTGTATTTTAGGTGCATCCACTTGATATGTAGGGACGGTTCTCTGTATGCAGACCGAACAATCAAGCTTAAACTCCACAGAGACACGACAACATGTGAAACTCCACACAGACTCAAACCCCGGGGGCCGTGAGACGGCAAGGCCACCCGCTGTGCCAAAGTGGCGCCCGTCTTAATCGTTACGCTCAGGGGAATCTTTAAACTTAATTACAAATTTGTTTTCATTTGTCAAGCCAGGATCCACTGATACATAAACACCAGGTTACACAATGGCGGTAATGTATACAAGGGTCGATTTAAAACGCTGATGCATTTGTTTTGCTTCGTATTTATTGCAAATGGTTTGAAAGGTTTAAGGTTAAACAGACCAGCAGAACATTTTTACTGGCTTTCATTTGAGCCTCACATTTACATATAATCCTAATAATAATAAAGAATCAAAGAAAATCCATATCAGTCAATAACCGGGACGTGCATCTGTTCTTTTGCACAAGCGCCATCTTGAACGTGCGAAGGTCTGCGCGGTCGTACACTCTGAATATGAACGAAGTGTGCACGTTCGTGATTGACTCTTCACTGCACGTGTTCATCTCCACCCTGAATACAGTGAATACACAATTTAGTGTGTGTTATGTGATCAGTGCGTGCGAGGGTGTATGTCTGGCAGCGTTCCTACTCTGGATACATCAAGTATCAGGGCTTTAATTATTAAGCAAGATAACCAAACAGTATGTGTGTGTGTGTTGTTTTGACATTTTCACTGTTATCTGTTTCGTCTCTGTGTTAATCAACCCAATATTGTAAATGATTGTATATATGAGAACTCAGGTTATCTGACTCCTACTCGGAGAGTTTGTATATAGACACACACACACACACTCCTCATCTGACAATAAACACGTGAAGGTTCTTAAACTAGAATCTCAAGCAGAGGCCATTTAGGAACTTTCTCCCATTTCAGCAAATCTCAAGGTCTACGTCTAGCTGAGGCTCTGATTTATAAACTCTAACCCAGTCACTTGGGCTGTATTTTACATTACGCGAGGGTGTGTGATAGAGAAAATGATGAACACGTTCAGTCCAGTTCTTATCTTTTGAAGCAGTCGCCAAGCATCAGGTCCTGAGGTGTAGTTTAATGAGCGTCCAACGCGTTAGCTTTGATAAAAACGCTACGAGCTGAAGAGATGAAACCAGCCATCTGCGTGTGATAAATGCCATCTGCTTAGTTACAGGCAGACAACGAGCGAGCAAACAAACAATCCCGGAACACAGTAAGGCCGAGGATGAAACAGGGAGCTGACAAAACGAGGGCCTGGGCTTGAGACGTGCGTGTTTGTGTCGGATGGTTTATTTAAAGCCTTTTGAATCTGGTGACTCGTCAGGAGTTGTGTGGATTAGCGCGCGTACGCCGAAACGCCTTCAAGTTTGAGTTACTTAAATGATTCGGATTTCTGACGAGTCTGCGATCCCGTACTGCCGTAGACGAGAGCAAATCGGTAGCAGTCGTGCTACGCTAAACTGTATTTGTATCACGGAAGGTGGAAATCAGAAATAACGCTTCTGGTTCAACTCATTGTCGAAATATGCACAACTGTTAGTACAGTCGCCTCGGCAATTCGCGTCCTTTAATTTGGGGGCGGAGCTTCTGAAGGAGCACCGAAGGGTGTGTATTTGTATTTGGCTGTCGAGTTGAAATACCAGCGATCTTTCCCCAGAATCGACGAGCCCCCCAGTACGACAGTACATCTCTTTCAATCATAGCAAGCCTCCCAATTAAAGTCAAACGTGCCAAAAAAGTTCCAGTAGTGAAAATAAACCTCAACTGTAGACGGTAACACTCGCCGACCTCATGCAGTGAGCAAGCAAAGGGAAAATGGACTGTCTTGTGGAGCTTGTAAAGGTTTGTTCAATTGTTAGCTCCTATTAAAAAAGGTCGAGAGAGAAAGAAGAATCTCACTGTAACCAAATCTCTATAATCTCTACCTTCTCAAAAATACACAATGGGCAAAAGTTTGTGCACACCTGGCCAGCACACGTTTGTTGTACTAGGCTCCGCCCTCCTGGGAAGGCTTGGTGGCTGTGTTCATTCAGATCGGTTTAGGTGTCCACATGTTGGATGGTTATGACTATATGGATTGTTTCCATTGTTTGTGTTAGTCGTGTTGGTTGACATCTCACCTGCGTGACCTTCTCTGTGACATTGTGTGTGCGATCTTTGACTTTCGGAGCAATGATGGTTTTCTCCGAGGAGGGCGGTGAGGCGGGGCGTTTGTCGTTGTTGGTCTCGGAGAAGTTGAGCGTGATGAGCGGGATCTTGTTGATGGTGCTGTATTTGGTGAGGTTCGAGTCGGACGTGGAGCCCAGAAGACTGCACTTGATCTGGCTGAACGGCCCTGTCAGAGGACACACACGCAGTTTAAGCCCGTGCTTCACCATTCACATCCACCGAGAACAATAGCACAGAAATGCTGACCAGGCATTCAGTACATAGAAACACAGCACTAACGTGAACAACACACACCTTCACGACACATCTTACTCGTCTTGGGGATTAAAATAGAACATTTTTTAAAGTGAGACAAAAAAAAAACAAAACACAACCAGACAAAAAGTGTCATGCTGACTGATTACAACACAAATAGGAAAAGCTCAAGCCATACCCCCAGCCATCCAAGAGCGCGACACTAGCCAATCAGAAACAGCGAAAGAGAAGGAGGAAGGGGGGAGGGGATTAGAGTGATTCAGATTGGGAGGAAGAAAAAAAAAAATCACCCTGCCATCTTGGCTTTGTATAAAACACGACAGAGAGAATCACAGCAATTACTTTACTTTGTACTGCGGTGTTTAAATACACACCGCACACCTGAAAATGAAAGGCTATGTTTATAGTGAAGAATGAAATGCACGACCGAGCTCTGACGAGCTCCGAAAGCTTGGCGCCTCATCATGATCGTAGTCGAATCACAAGCCAAAAACTCCAACATGAATCCGAAAAAGAAAGAAAGACGGCAAAACTGCAAAATGTCAGCCATTATGGGGAACCAAATTGGTAATCTGTCGATCATGCAGTGTGTCGAGTGTCATACAGTCTCACAATCACATGAAAACACTTTCACACTCGTGCATGAAACTCGCCAACGATCTCCATCAGCTAAACTGTATACTGTGTATCGGGATTGCAATATTAAATTTTCACAATATTGCACTAAAACTCACACACGCACATCACCATATATCACATGCTGCCTATAATTCTGAGTGCAGTGCTTTTTAATAAGAGCATGGAGCATATCCCAGCAGGGCATCCATTTTCATATCCCGGCGTTTATGTGGCTTGGCATGCTTCCAGGTGGCAGGCAGGCAGGCAGGCAGGCAGGCAGGCA
>JAQQZR010000036.1:27555406-27572906 GCA_030068235.1 Notoglanidium macrostoma | reverse complement strand
ATTTACAATAATGGTGCGGAACGTCCATGAAACAAGTTCCTGTCATCACTCGCATTATAGCAGCCTCTCCTGTCCTCCTTCGGCTGATACCGCGGCGATTCGCCAACGAATACGAGGGTGCGTTTATTAACGGACAACACGTCACACTTTCTAAAGGTTTGTAGTCCGAGCTGATGTGGCGAGACAAGGTAGTTCCTGCGACCACTTACATTCAAGCTATAATAAACCTCTCTCTCTCTCTCTCTCTCTCTCTCTCTCTCTACAGAAAAACGCAGCTTGTCATCCCTCTGTCCTGAAAACGTTCCTGTTCCAAAGTGCGTACAGTCGAGACTCATTCTATAAAATAAACGTAAAATAAATATCTCGACTCCAGCATCACCGATTACACATTTTACTTTCCCGAACAACAAAAGGTTTTTATTATTAGTATTAGATAATGTGACGCGTCCGACACACAAGTCCGAGTTGTTACTACGGTCCGAGCCACGCTGTTATACAGAAATAATGCACGCCTTCCGACCAATCAGAGTCGAGAATTCCACCGCGCTGTGGTATGAAACATACCAACCCGCAACCTACATATAAACAATACAGCTCTTCGGATGAGACAGGCATGAGAGAGATTCTTACCAAAGCTCTTCTTTATGAGCAATAAAGTAACAAGTACTTTTGTTGTTTCTCTTCAGATTGTGGTTGAAAAACACAATTCCTTTAATCACACTTCCTTGAACAACCCAGATGAAAGTGTCACATTTCATGTTTCCATCTGTTCCTTTACACCGCTCGTCACCTGCTGGCTCAGGATTGTTATTGAACGTGTGTGTGTGTGTGTGTGGGAGTGCTGTAAGAGCGATGAATCAGTAGTCTAATATCTTCACGTGTTTTCTGGCTATGACGCTTACACACAACAACACAAGGTCGAGGCTAGGAACCAGGACCGGGAATCCCTGGTGGAGTGTGTGCTTATACAGGAGGTGTGTGTACACAGCCTACACACATAATCTAATGAAACACGTGTAGGATCTGTAAGTAGCTTCTCGACTTGTAACATGAGCGTCAATACAGAAACGCCTTTGGATCTGAATACAACGAGGTGCCGTGTGAGTTCTTGGATTGGTTCCCTTCGTGCCCGCTGGCAGAGGAGTTTAAGTATTTTGGAGTTTCAGGTCATTTCAGATTACAAGACTAGCCTAATAATAGCACAGTAGCCAGCTGTGATAGAAGGCTAAAACTTGCTGAAATGAAACCCAACAGGATATGACACGTAAGCCAGAGAGAGCATCACAGCTTGTTGGGTGCTCACTCAACAAAATGCTATGTGGAATAAACTTTTATACACATCTCTATACAGCTAGAGGACTGGAATAGATGTGTCGCATTAGGGTTTGTTTTATGGGTGTGTTGGTGTGCGATGGAGTGTGTGTGTGTGTGTGTGTGTGTGTGTGTACAGTGTGAGTAGAAGAGAGGCTTAAGAGCTTAGCGCCATGGGGCTGAATAATTGCTTTAGATCCTTAAATTTCATGCTGTGCTGGTGCTGGTATTAGTGCATTAAATAGCCTACTGAATGCAGCATTAAAGCATAACTCACACACACACACACACACACACACACACACACACACACTTTTACCATAATAAAGGCTTAATGATGCAAGCAAAAATTTGTAAAGAGAATTGCAAAATCAATTATTCACCCTGGAAATTATGTGGTCAGTAGAGACGGGAAACCATTATTGGTGGGGAAAAAACCCATAAAACATATGACAGGACGATACCGAGAGGCATCACGGGGCTGCGGTGGTTATTAACGTCTCTCACAGCAATGAGGTTCTCTGTTTATCCGATTGAGGCCTTTCTGCGAGGAGATTGGTCTCGGTGTCAGCTCCGTGATAAGACCTGCCCAGGGTGACCTGAGGTCAGCTGGGATTGGCTCCTGCTTGGGATCAGCCCCTAAGTGGTAGAGATAACGGACGGACGGATGAATGACGATACCAAGAAAACCGTGACGTTATTTCATTAACGCTGCTGACATCCGATTGGTCAGATAGTGTTGATTCATATTTCATAACAGCAGAACTGACTGCAGACAAATCATATTAATGTCCTCATTCTAAAGGGTCACAACTTTGGCAGGTGTGGCGGACAGGCCACGTAAAT
The DNA here is from genome assembly GCA_030068235.1 of Notoglanidium macrostoma. Taxonomy (NCBI): domain Eukaryota; kingdom Metazoa; phylum Chordata; class Actinopteri; order Siluriformes; family Auchenoglanididae; genus Notoglanidium; species Notoglanidium macrostoma. The sequence continues at coordinate 27,570,749 of JAQQZR010000036.1, read as the reverse complement.
CGATTAAAAACTTGAGTAAATGTCCAGGCCAGGCTGCACTAACAAAACGTACTAACCAATCAGGCACTTGCTTATGTCGGTAACCACACCCACTCACTAATGCTCAGAAATGTTCCTCTCGTGTTTACGGGGTGGTTTCTCCGCATTTCTCCCCTTCAGGAGAACAAACCAGGGCTTCCACCAGCAAGAGAACCCCCTCGACTTACCTACAGGAGCAGCTCGACAACCGCTAAAAGTTTAATTAGGAGGCTTTATTTAGAACGGCAAAATCCACAATAAGACAACGGCGCCAGTAATCTCCTCTTACTGAGACTCACTTTCACCATCTGTGAGATTATGTGAGCTGTTATATGAGACGCAGGTCAGATATCATGGTCAAGACGGATCAGAGGAAGGTCAACGAGCATCGCAAATGGTTAATATAGCAAACATAATACTTTTAGAATCAATGCCAAAGAGAAAGATTGTGTCATCTCAAAACCGGTAGGTTCAGTACACTACCTATTAGCCAAGTTCGGATCAGATTTTGTCGTTCTGTCCATTTTGCCGAGGACGCAATGGGACGTGACTTGCGTGCTCTTGGGACAGCCGGGTATCCCAGAATGCAGCAGAGGCGAAAACTCACAACTGTTATTATTATCATTTTTTCAGAATACCACTGTTGTTGTTTTTATTATTCCGTAATGTAACGTAGTTTTAAGATGATTTAGCTATTTAAAACTGGATCGATTTCAAAATTAGCGCCGGTGTTGTGGGAGACGTGAGGCCGCGCGAGCGGGACAGCCAGCAAGCCTCGCTAACTAGATAACCGGGCAGTCAGCGTTCACGGTATCCCACCGAGCACAGCTTTATCTCAGCAAATGGGGGCATAATCAAGCTCGCTGCTGTTCCTATTACAGAAGCACCGTAGCGGGTCCTCCCTCTCGCACTCGCCACGTTCAAACTCCCAAAGTACCAGAGTCCGAAGCTGCCGTAGTGAAGACAACGGGCTATTGTTTGGGGTTGGCTATAAACAGTTGACATTTTTACCATCTTTATTCACCATTTTGCTATTTTGCTTGCAAATGCAAATTGGTACCTTTTGGCTTTATCTCCCATCGGTCCTATATTTAGGAACCCAAAATTACACAACAATTAGAATGTTGTTTCAGAGAGATTTTAGTTCTTTGCAACTTGAACGTCATGTATAATTGAGTAAATGATTAATCATTTGTGCTCCTGCGGTTCTTCTAAAAAAAAAAGAATCCAAAACACACACACACACACACACACACACACACACTCCCATAGCAGGGCTCTTAGGGACAGCAGTGGTATGACAGGTCAGATGAAGAGCACTAGAACAGGGGGAAAGGACACTCACTCACTCACGCACTCACTCTCACACACACACACACACACACACACACACACACACACTGTGGATGTCAGGCAGGCAGTAATAAGCACTCTGACTGACTGCGGGTTCCGAAATTAAACCGTGCTCAGGCAGTGTGGTGTGTGTATGTGTGTGTGTTACAGTGTGTGAGTGTAGGTCTGTGTGGGGGAGTTTGTGTGTAGTTTCAATCTGCACCTAATCCACCGTTTCCCTGTCAGCAGAGTACTGCCGTGCACTTTCACTCACTTACTCACTCTCTCACTCTCTCACTCTCTCACTCACTCACTCACTCTCTCACTCACTCTCTCACTCACTCACTCTCTCACTCACTCGCTCTCTCACTCACTCACTCACTCGCTTTCTCACTCACTCACTCTCTCACTCTCTCACTCACTCTCTCACTCACTCACTCACTCACTCACTCGCTCTCTCACTCACTCACTCACTCACAAATGTGTTCACTCCTTCACTAACCGCTTCATTCACTCAGTTATTCATTTAATCAAACTCTTTTACTCACTCTCTCTCTCTCTCTCTCTCTCTCTCTCTCTCTCTCTCTCTCTCACTCATGCACTTCCTCATTCACTTGCTCATTTAGCCATCCCCTCCCTCATTTATACACTCATTCACCCGCTCACGCATTCAGTCATTCACTCACTCACTCAGTCTCCATCCCTCTGTGAATGTTCACCTCTCCGTTTGTTTGGTTTTTTTTAAAGGTGTTTCTACGTCAGTTATAATGCTGTAACTAGAAAGATGCTTCAGAACGAGTTCTGCCATTATTCAGATCAGCGAACAGTGAAAAGCCTTGAGATCGTTAGAGTGCAGAGATATACGTTTCTCTATAGTTTCACCAACGGCAGGTCGGAGATCGTGCAGCAGGATTCACCGGGTGGACCTGGTCACCTTTTCTGACAGAATCATTATTAGGGAACTGCTTATTCCGCTCACATCCCTGGAGCAAAGAAAAACCTGGAGCCGCTCGCTAAGCGAGTAATAAAGCACAGGGGACAGGTGGGTTAGGAGGAACAGATGGATGGAAATTCCCTCCGACCGTGATGGATGAAGCGGCCACGGCGGCGTTGTGTCTGATCATAACCGAGTCCTGCTAACTGTTACATAAAGACCGAAAAGGCTCTGTTGAAGTGAGAGCTTTGTTTGCGCTGCAGCGTTAACATTGTGTTAACAGTTTATTTGCGCAGCATGTGTCTCAGAATGGGAGAAAGGAGAGAGAGAGAGAGAGAGAAAGTAGGAACTGAGCTATGGAGCTTCTTTCAAGTTTACACCTGCCAAGAGCAGCACATGAGCTATAAATACATTCCTTTCTGAGTCACCAGTTAACACACACACACACACACACACACTGTCTCTTGCGCTTTCTCTCTCTCCGAGGACACTGCGGTCTCCTCGGGGAGGGGGTGGCACTGCCCACAGGGCCAGAGACTGAGAAGTTCTTACATTATTTACTCACCTCAGACTTGCTGTAGCTAATTTCAGCCCTACAGCTTTGCTAATCGCTGATCATCGTAACAATATATACGTAATGCCGAATTTATACAATACAATACTGCTTGAAGATGATAAGTTTATGGGTGTGTACTGCCCCCTACTGTTGTTGCTTGTGGGCGTGGCCTGTCCAGCCCTTTTTTTTTTTTTTAACAGCGTTAAACAGTAACGGTTGAATTCTCGAATCTGATTGGTCGGAAGGTCCGCATGGTTTCCGTATAACAGCGCGGCTCGGACAGCAGATCCGGCTGTAACACGGATGACAGGTTAATATTAATGCACGCCTTCTAATACATTACAGCTCGTTCACAGCGTACGGCCGAGAGATTTAAAAAATGTGTCGTTTAACAGAGTAAAATGCATGGTTTCCACTTATAGAAGGATTCTCACATGACAGGCAAAGTTTTCCCCTGCCAGGAAAAGTGTGCAGGACAGGTGTCTGCGCGACAAGCTGCGTGTGTGTGAGAGAGAGAGAGAGAGAGAGAGAGAGAACGAGAGAGAGAGAGAGAGAGGCTGAAGACTGAACAACTGTTTATTTTGGCTATAACGTAACTAAGAACTAATTTGTTTCTTGGAAGTTCCACAACATTTAATCTAACTATAAACCGGTGTTCGTTAATAAATTAAACATTGTAATCCCTCGTCCCAGCACGCATTATTTTCGCACAACGGCACGGTCTGGAGTGTGTTATTCCTCACACACACACACACACACACACACACACCACTTTTGTGTGTCTTTCCCTCATTTCCTCTTGTTACCAAGAGCGTCAACTCCTCTCTTCTGAAGACCTTAAAAGTTACAGCGTTACCGCTGACTCTTACAAAGCGCGGATACTGGATACTCCTTCAGAAAACAACTTCCATTTACTGGGGTGGAAGAAAACGAGCAGGAAAGCTACTGAATTAGCTGTAAATGGAACCGTGAACGTCAGCTCTGTTTCTCTCTGCTACAGAGAACCCGAGATCACAAATGATCAATTATTGAGTTAGACAGTGGCGTGTGTCAGGATCAGACCTTGTAATTCGTACCACTACACACACACACACACACACACACACACACACACACACAGACGGTCATCTATACACTGACACTCGGCTGGAGTAAATTATACGCACTGGCTCTCACACCTGTTCAGCACTTCATAAAAAGACATTCTCACGAGCCAGTCGTCACACGCTTCTCTCAGCTCTCTGTGTGAACAGCGGCGTCACCGCCGCACGTAGCCTTTTAGCCAATCACACGTCACGACGGGCGACCGAGCCCCAGAGCAGCCTTCTGACTGGTGGCTTAATGCGCTTGTGAATAAACCTCATTAATCATGCAAACAGGTTGTCAGGCTGCATGACCTGGATACCGTATCGGCTTTGTTACAGTATCCGGGATCTCCCGTGTTCACACTTTTTTTTATTCAGGAGCAAACAAGAGAGTCATTAATACGAGTCGGCCCGAGGAAACGACTTCACAGGCCTTAATCACGCATACGAAAAAACAGCGGAGATGACACGAATACACGTGGATGCTTGAAACTGTATCTGCATCGCTATTCCGCGTTTGGAGCGAGATCTCAACAAGACAAAAACCCTCAAGAACAATAAGTGGAAGAAAAGAAGTCGGATAATTCCCATATGGGAATCTGGAAGGATTATAAATCAAAGAAGCAAAAGCTGGGAGAAGGATTTCATATTGTCATTACATCCTGCGCCTAGTAATGGAGGCGGATGTAATTCTGTTCGGGGGACAAAAGCGACGATTCATAATTCTCTCATTTAAAGCCCATGCGCTATTCAGTATGACATTGTTCTCTGGCTGCATAAAGCGCCGCCGCACTGTGAATAGCTAACGTTATAATATTCCCTCGTAATGAGAGGTAATTGCGTTGCTGCTGAACGGTACGCTTTGCCGAGAGCTTTTGGCCAGCAGTTGGGAAATAAAGCTGCTGTTAGATCTGCACTCTCTGCAGTGCTATAAATCCTAAATAAAGCGCAGCGGATGTGCCAATCATCTGGGGGGCAAAATATCAATTTAACACTATGGAATCCAAGACTAAATGATTTGGACGATACACTTGATGCTCATCAGCAACATCGGTTTACACAGAGAAACATTTTTTTATGAGCCTTATGATGGATATATGGCTTCCACGTTGCATCTGAGCAACGCTGGCTTCCAGGGGGTTAAGGTGTGTGTGTGTGTGTGTGTGTGTGTGTGTGTGTGTGTGTGTGTGTGTGCATGTCCTAGGCCATATCCTATGTACATAACACGTGTTGTGTACATTAAGATCATTACAGCAGGAAAATCTGGTTATGAGTCACTGGGTTTGTTTTTACGTTTAATTACATGTTAACAAGGTCAGGAATGAAATTGCCATAAGTGTAGTCGCCCTGATAAGCAACAAACCGTTTCATTTTCTTCATTTAAACCCGCTTCCACGTTCTGCTCCTGAGGACATTTGTACGACTCGGCAGCACAAACAAGCGACACGTCAGAGGAAGATGCCGTGCTGCTCTGCTCCGGAGTCAGACAGCAGGTTATTAAAGTTCATACAGGATGTAAAACAGGTGACACGGCACACTTTTTGTTTGAAGCTTAAAGCTGCAGGAACACGTCTAACAATGTCCAAGGAGGGGGTGTGGTCAGACGTACGTGACATCATCACAGCAAAAGTAAATGCACTACCAGACAAAAGTTTGGACGCAGCTTCTAATTCAATGTATTTTCTTTATTTTTATGACTTAAAAGACGCGTCATGTCTTAAAGTAATGATGGACTGTTGTTTCTCTTTACTTAGTCGAGCGGTTGTTGACATAATATGGATTACTCCAGTTGTTCAATAGAACAATACTGTATTGTTTTTATTATTTAACATTTACTAGTTACTGTACGTCTCAAACGCATTAAGAAGGCCACTAATAAGCTTTAAACGAGGCGCACCTGTTCACTGAAAAGCATTCCAGGTGCAGCTGGGTAAGATAACGCCCACAATATCATCAAGCTCAATGGGGCGACTTTGAAGAGTCTTGATAGTTTGAGGTATTCAGTATTGTTTTGCAATGTAGAAAACAACAACAACAAAAAAAGAAAACCCTATGAAAGAGAAGGCGTGTCCAAACTTTTGACCGGTAGTGTAAATAAATAAAACACCGGAACATGGCTGAAGCTGTTAGTTGCTAGCATTAACATTTAGTCTGTCATTTTCTTTTTATTAATTACCATTAATAAGATCAGCGATGCCTGAAATACTGAAGTAGGGACTAACGAGATATTAGCTATAACTAGACTCATCTAAATAATGACATAGAATTCTGAACAACACAGAACGCGCCTGTCCTCCGAAACGTCACAGTGATACGATTTTGCACGAGTTCTGCGTCACCAACAACAAAAACATATTTGTGAGACAAATGTTGGTGTTAAAACCGAGGAAATGGACGTGCTAGTAGCTAATGTATGCATAGCGTTTTGCTCCGGAGGACGGTAAACAGTTCATCAGCTGCAGCTCTGCTCCAGTATTGTTTTTCCGTTCTTCCGGTGTTGTAATGATTTGCGCTAGCTTGGCAAGAAACTGGCACTTCAGCATGGCAGTGTGAAAGTGACTTGATGTCCGTCTACCATCGTCAGTCGTCTCTAGCCTCCTGTCTGGCCGTTTTAAGCACTTCAATGAGTCTTATTAGTAAGATTCAGTGGAAAGCTTAGCAATTTCCTGTTGCTACTAAATCGTGATATGTTACAGTTAAGTTAGCAGGGTGTACGGGAAGGTGTGCTCAGTTGGGAAGAAACTGCGGAAGGCCTGGCGATTTCTCTGGACTACTGAGAATCGCTGCTTTGTAAATAGCAGGGAGTCCTTAGAGAATTAGTTAGACGGTGTTAGGAGTGCCTCAGGGTGGAGTACTCGGTGCATTAGATGGAATAAGCGCATTCTCTCAGTTCAGCATCTGATACAACTCAACGGAATCTCCATCTTGGGAATATTTTTCACATTTATTTAAAGCTGGCAGCCTTTTGAAGCCAAACAGAGGCTTCTTAAGCTTGAGTGATATTTACAGGATGGCAGTGAAAAGCCTGTGGATGTATTTGAATTCCTGAGAGGTGCTATTTTGCAGGCGGGAGACGTTTTTTTTTTTTAAAGCGCAGACGAGGTGCCTCGAGGTGTTGTTCTGGATGAGTTACAGATGATAGGAAGCTCTTGTTCCTAGACTTGAACCTCACTTCAGCTTCAGACACTACAGGCTATCGAGCAGCTGATTGCTCCTGTATACTTTTCTGGCCACTAGCTTCAGAATGGCTGTTCATCTTCATCTCACCGGCTCAACATGTTTCTGTATACACTTCTGTATTCTGGTTTTCAGCAGGGAAACGATTTTCCGTTTGCTTTCCTGCTGTGAATATTTAGGAGTAGTCTAGGAGTAGTTAGTAAAAAGAAAAAAAAACTTCAATAAACATGCGAATCTTGTGCAGAATCTACAGGAAAGAGTCTGTGGTTGATCGTCTTCCATGTCGGTCTGATGACATCATACTGCGTAAGGATACGATGCTTGGTTGCACTAATGGATGAAATGAATGATACTGTAGTCTCTCGTGCGAGCGAGCTTGGGTTCCAGCTAGATATATTAGTCACAATACCCTTTTCAGTGATGTCATGGGTATCTTCTATAGCTGTTTTTATATCCTTTTTATTTCGATAAGCGGCCGACGCAAGGTCAGGTTTTATATTATTCGACAAACTTTATTTAAATTGTGAAAATATTAACATATTTCTAGACATTAAATGATCAGGAAATACAGATTTTCCACAGTTATTTTAACCGCCTTGCTTCCAGTTTGAGCAAACCTACACGTTGTGATACATCCTAAAAAATGACTTGACGTATAATATGCAGTGTTATTGTCACCATATCACCCACCACTAGCCCCAAACCAGTTACACTTGTCGCACCCGGTTCTAGCCATGTCTCAGTAAACACAATCTTCCACGATATATCGCGCAAAGTATTTTCAAAACACTGTCAGTAGCCATCTGCTCCGTTTGGAAGGCAGACAGCACTTCTGCTTAGCATTTGCATGGTATAAAGATAAAGGCTGTCACATCCGGAAGGCACCATGAGACAGCTGTCATCTTGGTACCTTATTTGGGCCTAATTTGAGCACATCGCATGTATCTTTCTTGACTAATACAATCCTGTAATTCTGTTGACCAGACAAGGCTCCCATGAGAACACGACAGGCTTACTCTTACTGCGAGCTCCTCGATGTGATACCTGCTATGCAGTTTAAATGCCGCCCAGTGATTTTATTAAATTAGTACTATAACCTGAGATACATGCTTGGGCAATTACTATGATGGGGGAATATGTATATCGGCACGTCTGCCTGGACAGTTTTGTTATAAATGTTAAAACGGTATATCTTTCTGTCTCTTTCTTTGACATACACATTAACATTGTACACAGAAGACAGAAGGAACTTCTTATCCAGAAACATTAATTCGCCGAAGCGCTGTTTCTCGGCGTTAAACAATTAGCTTTTGCCTGGTTCCTGGTTTAGATCCTGTCTCAGTGCTACTGTAGCTCAGTGGTGTTCCCCAGGGACCAGTCCTCGGCTCCTTCCCTTTCTCTACTCGCACGCTGCCCTTGAGTGCATTGTCAGACATTTATGTGAGTATTAAATCTACCACAAAATCTGCCATTATATCATATATTTGTGACACACAGCGGCAGTTGGACGAACACCAAATTCAGCAATAAAATTCAACATTTCGTTATTGGCCATAAGTGCTTAGGTTCCAGGTGTCCGGCCCTTTCTGTTAAAATGAATGGGGTGATTATCAAACCATCCCTACGGAGTAGAAGTGTCTGTGAGGCTACTCTTCCGGTTTTTCTTTCACAGCCTTGTTAAAAGCCTTCTTTTTTTTTTTGGACTTCTTTAGTATCTTTCGCTAATGGCAACAGATCACATTTCGTGCTAGTAGGAAAACAGCCGCTCACACACATACGCACTCTCGCTTATCGATCCTACACCGACTAGCCTAGCTGGCTATCTGGATAGCTTTATCATTAGCAGTAATGCAGATGAAATGAACATTGGTCTAACAGGCCGTGACAAGGCTGTTTGCCTTTGCTGTAGCTTTGGGAGCAGGAAATCGAGAGAATTTGCGCGATTTGTCTGTATTCAGACGCAGTTAACGTGGGAGGTCGCGTCGCGTACAAGTGACTAATCGCAGAAATGCACGTTATTTTTAGCTACACCGCAACATTGGTACTTATACAACATTGTCATATTTGCTCGCTAACAAGACCCTGCCCTCCATTTCGGTTTCCTGGCTTGCTCCCCGACTGCCAGCCTGATTGGTCGGGAGGTTCTTGACGTCTTTCAGAACTTTATTCTCAACTTCAGAAGCTCCGCAGAGACCAAAGAACGGCTACAGCAGCACTTTTTAAAAGTGGCCACGTTCTGCGCACCTTGCAGTCACTTCCCAGAGGAGTACGTTTAAAGCAAGCGTTGTTGGCGAAGGACAAACACACACATTCACCTTCCTTCTTCATCTTATTTATTTATTTATTTATTGTCTGCATTTTTATGGTTCTAAAGCTTTAGTTTTACGGTTTCTGTAAAGCAGCTTGAGCTTCAGCTTGAGAAAGTAAACAACGGCTCGTCATCATCATGACCATTATAAATACACCCTCCTGGCTCAGGGTTTCTTCAAACACCGTGGCCTCCAAAATATAATCTGTACAGTGCCTGTTCTGTGCAGATATTACACAATAGTGGCTTATACATCACCAGGTTCATCACTGATGTCTAGAAATAAGTCATTTATATTAAACACCTGACATTAAACAGCACGCAGCCTGTTGGGACAACGGCGACAATGATGTCCGATTAGAACAGATGGCACCCGTCCCCTTCTCATTCATCAGTTCCTCCTTTTCCACACCTGATCATGGCATCAGTTCACTCATTCGAGCGCTGACTCATGAGCCGTGGCCGTGTGGGAGAGCCGGTGTTGGCACGGCCCTGCCCTGACCTTCAGCCTCTGCTGTGCCACCTGACACCCTCCACGCTGACGGACATGTGTTAATTACCACACGCGTGACTTTCCATAAGGCAGTGACTCTGCTTTATGGGTTTGTACATATACTTAGACACACATGCATGCAGAGAAGCTTTTTATTTAGCCCTCGCTCAGGTCATGCTGCTGTTCTTACACAATCCCCTCTGTACTCATTTGTCAGAAACATGCGCTCGCTTCGAGGTCATCTCTGGGAGCTTTAAAATTCCCCCCTCTGTGTGTGCTCTCGTGAAACAGTCAGAGAAAAAGAAGCTGAGCTGGGACAAATGCCTCGACCTGCCTACCTCCCATCATGATCATTCTATCTCTCTGTTTCTCTTACTGCTGATGTGTCTTACTTCTGCACAAATGATACCTATTATAATACAGCACTGACACAGAAGCAGAGGTCAGGGACAATATTTGCCCTCTGTATAACCCTCATTGTTTCAGGGTTTGTTTTTTTTTTAAATCGCACCTGTCCCCTGCTTCAGAAGCAGATTTGAATACAGCCACATTCAAAACAGTGAAATCTGGACAAGCCTCGTTAACATGCTTCAAGAATCCCGAAAATGATATCTGAAATAGTTACATTGGCAGTGTTAATTATGATCGTAACATCATTATTATTATGGATCGTCACATAAAATGTCGTTTCAAGCTTCAGCAGGCCAGGCCTAACATTTTCCTATATAGCTACAAAACATTTACCCTGCGTGGTAAATCCGCGTTAATATTCCTACATTTTCTCCAAGCGTTATTATTCTTTTATTACTGCTGCCTTGTTATATGGCATTTTTAATATATATAAAAAAAAAAGTAAGAAGCATTATTTAGGTGTGTTACGACAATACTTACATACAGTAATCATTCAGAGGATTTCAGACCCCTAAAGTGTGTTAAATAAGGAAAATAGATTTATTGATATGTGTTTTATGCATCATATGCATTCTTTCTTTCTTTCTTTTTTTTTTTTTTGGTCCAATCTCAGTACTGTTTCAAAGAAGTAGATCTTCCAATCCAGGAAGTAGATCTTCAATCCCAAGATCTTGTCCAATCAAACAAACCAATTTCTGAACAATACAGTCATTCAGTACATTCAGAAATACCCAACTGGTTGTTGTTGTTGTTTTATTTTCGGTCTAAAGATACACGTGCACGTACTAAAGATATCGCCCACGCACTTACCATCCTTGCGGTGGTACGTGATCTCCACTTTCCTCTCCTCTGAGCCAAGCAGGGCCTGCGCTATCTGCGCGATGGCGTGCCGCTTGGTCTGCTGGCCGTGCAGGAAGTCGCACGTGCACGGCTTCTGCATGATGTCTGGCCGCGAGAAGCCCGTCATTTCGCAGAAGCCGTCGTTGCAGAAGATGATGGCGCAGTTTTGCACGCGCGCATTTGCTATCACGAAATTCTTATCTGTGGAGGCAGACAGGAAGGAAGTAGTGTTCAGCATAAATTGATGATTAATAATTAACACTTTCGATAAGATCTTGAACCCTGTTATCGTCCACGTCCATTTTCCAGCACCCATTTTTTACATGGGTGCATTTAATCATGAATATGTATATTTATATATATATATATATATATATATATATATATATATATAACAAAATATATAATTTAATATAATATAATAAAAATAAAATTAGCCATCCATGAAAATAAATGCTAATTATGGCTTTCGGGTAACCTTAGAGAGTCACACCTCATTATTTTAATAATAAAAAAAGCACAACCACAAATATGGGTACTTATTCAAAGCACAAACTAATGAATGCACCATGATGTCATATTGGTGCTTTAACAATATAACTGAAATGAACAATGAATCTGATATCTGTCTTTGGTGAAGTGCTAATATTTAATGCACACATAAACATGGATTCTTAAAGGAATTAAATTAAATAAACAAAAAAACTCTTTAATGCTACAATGCGTGTAAAGTTCAGAGCTTGTCAGAGATAAAGTGTGTTTAAAGTGTCTCAGACCTCTGGTGATTGGATTTAAATCTGTTTTAAACATGGTTACTTTTGTAGATAATAATTATCCAGGAAATGTGCAGGTGTAAACACAATGTGTTTTTAAAATAAAAACATTCATTCATTTATACTTTGCATTCCTTAATAGGTTATAATAATATGATCCAGCTCATTACCAGGATAATTAGGTCATGTGCATGCAGATAATGCAAACAAAAGGAAAACAACAGACTGGGTTTAAGTGTGCAGGATGTTCGGGCTCAGGATGTTCTAGCTACAGTAATATTTTTGCGCCATTGCACGCGGGGACTTGCGTTAGCGCCGTTAACGTTTGTCAACGGGAAAAAGAACGCAGAATCTAACGAGCAGGAGTGAAGCAATATTCACACACACACACACACACTGCGTGCTACAGTTAAAGCGTGCGGCTGAAAGCATGCGACACAAGCAGGTGAATAAACTAGCCTGTAAAGCCGCAGCTTCACTTTGCCCGAAAATATCACACACAGTATTTCTGAAATCACGATCAGCGCAGATTAGAGGTCATCTGTGCTGCGCGTGACACCGACTGAGCAACAATCTCGTTATCTCAATAACAGAAACGTGACATGACACTTACTCTGACCCTCGAATTTGCGGATTATGATCCCCAGGAAGGTGTTTTGCGGGGCGACGTGACCCCGCCGCACCGGCATGATGATCGCGTGTGAAATCCAACGGAGCCAAACGAGGCGGGGTGTGTGTGTGTGTGTGTGTGTGTGTGTGTGTGTGTGTGTGTGTTTGCGTCTTTTACGAGCGGCGCGCGGACGCACGGGGACCTCCGTCACAAGTCGTCATTCTGGAGGAATGTGTGTTTGTGTGTGTGTGTCTTGTGTACGCGCGCGTCGTCCCGATTTTCACGGCTCGTCTTTCCCGCGTGTCGTTCTTACGCAAGAAACCGGGGCAGCACGCGGCCGCGCGTGCGGGAGCTGAGAGCGCGGGGGCTGCACGCACATCACTGAGCGAAGGGCGCGCGTGGAAACGGTGAAACGGCGTACACGGCGCATGTCAAATCCGCACGAACCGCTCATAGCACCGCCGCGCGCTGTGCTCCTCAGCGCGGCACAGTGGATGCAGCCGCGCGCGAGCCGACAGCTGACAACCAGTGACGTCGGTTCGCTGTATACGGTCGTGCGCGAGGAAACCGTATCTGAGACAACAGTGTCTTGAAGCACGTGGGACTTCTCTCTCTCTCTCTTTCTCTCTTTCTCTTTGCTCCAACCTTCGGGCGTATCGGTGACACACCGAGAAGAAAAACCAGAGCGGATGTAGTTAACCGAATCAGTCCAGTCGGTTATTTCGATGTGGCTCGAAAGTGTCCGCTGCAATGGTAGTAAACGAGGTCTTGGAACGCAATCAAAGAGACAAAATCTGATTTGAAGTGCATGCACAATCATATTAATAATGCAGCATTATTGACAAAGAGGAAAGATGACACCCAGAGCCCTGAGGAGAATATTCAGGAGAATTCAAACAGTCTGGGGTGAAGTCGTGCCTGGTCGGTATTCATTCAGGGCTTTATCCCTGCTGGATCCGGAGCTGATCCCGGCAACACCCGGTGCGAGGTGCGAATATACCCTGAATGGGGTGCCAGTCCATAACAGGGCCCCTGCACACACATCCACACCTAGGGGCAATTTAAAGTGGACACCTGACATGTTTTATTGAGAGGCTGGAGTAAACTGGAGAACCCAGGGAGAACATGCTAAACTCCAGAGAGAAAGAAAACCGAGATCAGGATTGAACACACAGGCACAGGAGCTGCAAGCTGGGGTTTTTAAGTTAGATTGTGGTAAATCAGATTTTATGAACTCTACCTTAAAGCAGGCTACAGTATAGAGCATAGTTTGGTCCTGAGCTCGGGTTACGGTCTGTGCTGGTGGGGTGGATTAGCTAGGCCCAGTTACCCCTGAGTGCCCTGTAATGGACTGGAGCACCATTCAGTGTGTATTCCCACCACACACCCAGTGTTCCCGGGATTAAGCTCCATATCCACCGTGACCCTGACCCTGAGGATAAAGTGCTGCCTAAAAATGAATGAATGAATACATTTTGTGACCGTACAGTGGATTCACCAGCAGCACATGAGAAGTGCTGGAAGATGCTCTCTAATGGTTCTGGGTTCCACAGGAATTCTAAAGAAAGGCAGGTGTCCTACATAGAACCTTTAAGTTCCCCCAAAGGGACGAACCAATGACCTCATTAAGGATCTGGATTTTACCTTTCTTTCTAAGAGTCTTCTAAGGAGTCTTCATAAATAATGCAACACTGTCAGTAGTTCAAAAATTTAAATGATGATTATTACAGAATCATTAAAAACTCGTCCCATGGTGCAAGAGCCGTTCCAGTAACTTTGCTGACCTCAGAAAGAATTTATTTATAAGTCTGTACAGTTTTCAGTCACCCAGGGCATATTTAAGCTCTAGTGGTAATAAGAAAGGTTACTTGGAGATACTGTGCTACTCACCTGAGGGACAGGTCTGCTGAATGGTGGAAAATTCTGTGCCATTTAAAGTCACACTTTCAAGGACATGAGAAAAAGTTCATCGATTGTAGGAATCATAACATAATACTGGTCATAGAATACAGTATTTACACATACATGGAAATAAGAACATTTACTCGGAACGATTTAATCATATAAACTGATGTGTAATAGATTGTGGCGTTTTAACGCAAAGCCAATTATTTTTTTATGAATATATCAGTGCCTCCATCTAGTGGTGTTAGTGAGCTTTGCAAAAGTTTGTTTTCTTTTGCATATTTGAAGCTGTAACATACATGTTCAAAATTATTTTGTATTACAGTTTTATATATATATTTTTTTTAAAGTTCTCCCACAGTTAGCATTAAATCACTCTATGTAGAAAGAAAAAAAAAGTTTTCAAAACTTATTCATAGCTAATTATAAATTAATTTTATATAACATCAGTCTTGGTACATGCATGCTTGGTAGATGTTCCACAATATTAAATGTAACTGTGAGCAGATAAAACCCATCCCCATGTGTCGTATTCCTTACATTTACTATATCACAAATCTGAAAATAAGGAATAGAAAAGGAACCTGTTTATATAACCCATGGTTCGCAAAAATGGCATCCATGTAGCGTAGCTGTTTGTTTAGACCTGTTTGAAAGTTACCTCAATTTAATCCATCAAAACCCCAAATACATGTCGGCCTGTAAATACTGTCAACATAAATCTAATGCGTGCTATTGGAGGAAAGTGCAAAAGGTCAGGAACCAAATGCTCACTGACTACAATGACAAAACTGACCTAAAATTTAAAAAGTTGTTTTGTTCGTTCATCCATCCATTATCTATAGCGCTTTATCCGTCTGGGTGGCGGGGAAGCTGGAGCCAATCCCAGCATCTTGGGGCG
>JAQQZR010000036.1:27500354-27526295 GCA_030068235.1 Notoglanidium macrostoma | reverse complement strand
CTCTCTCTCTATCTCACACACACACACACACACACACACACACACACACACACCCTGTACAAAGACATCAAACAATGCTTAATCTCTGAACAGTGGAAATCCACATAAGAAGGACAAGCTCTCCTTTTAGGGGCCACATCTGTCTTTCTGATTTTCTCGAATTATCTTAATTATAATATAATCTCGATTATAATAACTATATTTTTACAAGTACATAAATCAAAAGCATCTTAAGGTTTGACTTTGTTCCAAGGATGCGATAACTTACCTGAAGTGCTGGCTCAGATCAGTGGAAAAAAAAGCAAAAAACTGACTGAAAGACAGCATTTATAAAAACACAAACCCTAGACTAAAGACTGCTCAGAAAGCGATCCGCTGCAAACCGTAGGTAAAATCATCTCGCAATCTTTCTGCACAGAATTAAAGATAAAAACTTGAAGATAGATTTTCTTGCCGCTTACAATTGTGCTTCAAAAGGTCATTTAAAAAGGTCTTAACCTGTTAGTACTGTTATTTTTCTAATCCAGTCTCATTTCAAGAAAGTATCAGCTACATCTTGTTTCCCAATAGGCCTAAATACCTGCCCACAGACCACACCTGACTACAGGAGGGCATAATTTTAGGTATAGCCGGGTTTCCAGTGATGGACAGGACGGCAGGAAAATACACGAAGAAGCAAAGTTTCCTACGATTCTGCAAGGATGCTCTGAAAATGTTATATTAACAGAGAAGGCTGTTTCGACATACTGGTAATACTTATGGTGGTAATTTTATTCCAGCAAAAATGGTTAAAAATCCCCGAACCATTTCCGGTAACATTATTTTGAAGATTGCGTATCATGGTCCAGTAGCTCTTGACTAAAAGAGCTTTCTAGAACCTTCGTTAATGAGCATCACCAACACCATACGCAAAAATCCGAGCAGCCCAGTATCACTTCATCTACGCACCCACAACATGACAAAAGTGCTTTTGACCAAGAGCTTTTACAAGCCTACATATGCATTCTGTCAGAGTGGACCACATTTTGTGTATGTGTGTGTGTGTGTGTGTGTGAGAGAGAGAGAGAGAGAGAATAAAAGCTGGCGTGAACAGTCTCCCTGTTGTAAAGGGTTTTGTCAGAACTGCCGAGTGGCAAACCCTTTAATTCTACTTTAATATGAATGAGCCATTGACAGAGTCAGTGCCCTCTCTCCGTGAGAGAAAGAGAGGAGGGGGACGTTTCAGAGTAGAGAGCAAGTGGCGTGACGCACGTGATAGAAAACTCAGAAATACACTTGCTATCTCTAGGCGCTAATACATTTTCATATCAGAATATCCACCTGAGCTTTAAACAATGTACCCTATTCCCACAAGTATTTTATGCAATAAATACAGGCTAATATTAATTCAGATTCTTTTTTTTTTTTTTTGGCAATTTTTCTTTTAAACTCTCCACATCAACAGCTTAGAAAAACTCAAAACATACCATATAGTAAGCTGACCATCTTATTTTAATCCTTTAAGCATTGCACACTTAAGGGGCAGGAGTTATTGGGTCATGAAGTATTACAGCCAATCATGTTTCACCATGCAAATGTGCTTTTCTTATTACCATGGATTACCAAAGCAAGGTGTGAATGTTGTTATTTAAAAAAGGTTGGAATTAGAATTTTTTTATAGTAAATCCATTAAAAAAAATCTTACTTTTGGACTCATTTAGATTCGTTCAATACTAATATCTTAGCATTAGATGGTTTGGTTTCTTGTGAAGGACTGAAGCGCACTATATATCTTGTTGGTGTAAAGTACATTTCCTTATTCTTTTCATTATGCTCTAAGGGTACACAAACTTTTGCACTTAACAGAACAGAAATGCATCAGTGGTGCAGATAAAAGTTTCAGGACTGTACTAAAAAAATCCATTCTTCTCCTAATGTTTAGGATATTGTGTAGCCTAAGGTCAGTCAACAGATTGCTATAGTTGGATTTGTCATTTCTGAAGGTTATTGAAACAGACATATTAAAATATGTATCACATGACATGGAGACAGATTAATATAAAGTTGTAGTTGTTATAGCTATGGCTCATAACTCAACCGGTGAGGCCACAGCCATCCGTGTCTGAGAGTCTAGACAACAAAATTGTCCATGCTGTCTGGGTGGGAGGGGCATACTATCTCTTCCCTGTCAATCACAGTGACACTAGCCAATCAAAGGCATCTGTGAGTTCATGTATGCAGAAGAGGGTAAATAGCACTTTCCTCTGAGTGTGTGACGTAGCCCTGTGATGCAGCATGAGCAGCAATAGAAAAAGATGTGTTAGGCTGACTTCACATGTCTCAGAGGAAGCGCGAGTTAGCCTTCACGTTACACACTTGGTAGGTGTTATATGATAGGAAAGAGCTGGCTGGTGGGTGGGAATTGGCAGGTGATCAAATTTGAGAGAAAATGAGAAAAAAATATATTAAAATTCACGCTAGAAGAAAGATAAATACTGTCAACTTGAATCTAATGGCCATTTTTAAAACGAGGAACTGTACAGAAATGATACAGGAATGTAGTTTGGGTTCTGCAGGTGTAAAGTTGAGGAATAAAAAACTCTTATGGCGCCAACAATATGTATAAATATGATTTGCTCTTGAATAGTTGGATATTTTTTAAGGCACATTTTCGGCTCATTTCTTTCTGTCACACACTGTTTCACAAACACTGCGTCTAATTTTATATCGCGCACTCTAAATACATTTCTCGAACAATTTAATTTAATCCAAAGAACAATCGCACACAAACCCATTTCCTAATATAGTGACGGGAAGACGAAAGGCTACTCTTTTCCACGGATGTCTTTCGTCTTCCTGTCTCCCCCCCTTTTTGACGCCCCCCTTCTCCGTGTCACCCCTCCTTCTCCAGAAGACGCATTATTCAGAATCTGTCTGAAATACGCAGTCGGGGCTTAAATCACTTTCCGAGCTCTCTAATCGAGAGACGAGCACCTTGCATGCCGATGACCAATTGGGCTCCGAGCGCCATTTCGCTCGCTTAATTAGAAGAGTGGCATGTTAATTTACGGGCACAAAGCAGAGAACACGGCAGGAGGCGTGAGGATTGGATGGCTGTGGCCTGCCGGGGACACGCGCCTTTAATAGGTCGTTAGCATGTTAAACGTCTCAATCAGGACTGGCAGTCGTATGCTCATATATTCCAGAGACGGGGATTAAAAAGAGTGGGTGAGGGAAATAAAAAAAAAAAAGGTATAATATTGTAGCTTGAATAGGTATTTGCATAAAAGAGTGCGTAATGTAGCTGAAAGAGTGCGTAATGTAGATCATAGATCACATGGTCAGTGTTTACAGCTTAGAGCAAAGAGACATTCGCTGTGATTTTATTTATTTGTGTAAATGATGTAGTGAAGAAATTCTAACAGCTAACACTTCCTCACATCACAGTGTTGGTTATAGATATATTGAATGTTGGCGCTGGGAAAAGGAATGATACTTAAAAGTTCTGCTGCAAAGTTTTATGAAACGTCACCTAAACGTACCCAAAATATTTATATATTAATCATTTTTGTATCCAGATTTTTGATCCTTTTCAGGGGAATTTATTTGACTATTGGGGCCTATACATCAGTTTTGCTGCATTTCTTCAAAACATGATCAGTCGAGTGACATTGCATCATAAAATATAACAGCCAATCATGTATAAATATGCAAATATCTTTTATTTACATGGGGAAGGGGGTGGAGCGTGTAGGTTTGGTAAGTCTCCACTTTGCATATTGAGTCCCTTTTCATTTTCATGAAGCTGCTCTGTCAAGCATTTTATATTATTTTATAATTTATATTCATTCATATTCATACATAATATAGAAAAAACTGCAGGTTTTGGGCGTTTTTAAGACAATTGGTGTCCTGAATCCACGTCCAAGAGCCATGTTGTGTCAGTTAACGACAAGAAATAGAGTTGAGTGCAAAAGTTTGTACACCCATGTTTTTACAGTAGAAAAAAAAAACGGAAAATGTACGCTGATTTTTACAATTGATCTATTATCTGGATAATATATGATAGAATTGAAGTGTGGCTGCATCCTGCAACAACACAAGTCCAAATGAACAGAAGATAAAGAAAGATAAAAACTGTTAATCAGGTTTATAAAGGTTAATACAAACATATACTCATATAAATGTCTTTAATGTCTTGTCAGGGTAAAGGCAAAGTTCTTGTTTTCTTCTTTAAACACTTGCAGTCAACTGTATAAAATACATAATCAGAGTCAAGTACAGATTAGGCATACTCAATCTTGGAATTGTTGCATCCCTAAAATCCGACTTTTGGGATCATATATACTGTTTATGTGACCCGTAAAATATACAGTCTTGAGCTAAATGGCTTTGCGGGTTGTTACCAACAGATACAGGATGTCCGTACAGAGCACCAGAAAAACTCGAGCATTCTCAAATTTTCACTGAATTATGCATACGGCGATAAATATAGATGTATATTTTAGCAGATAGGCCGAGGGGGAAAAAAGTGTCTCCCATGGCTGCTAAAAGAGGAAGAGAGGTGAGGAAGAGAGGAGGAAAGGGAGGAGAACTAAACAGTTGAAAATGCAGAAAGAGCACAGAAAGAGACGGGGAAGAGGAAAAGAGATTTCGAACGATGGCGAGACACAGTGAGGGAGAAAATGACATGGGACATGGCGTGTCCTGAATCACTAAACTGATTCTGTTCTCGTCCATTATCGAAAGATTTCATAAAAGTGACCACTTATCATTCAAAGCAGCCCACAACACACACACACTCCATGTGTCTTACAAAGCAATCTAAATCAGATACTTGTTTACGTTAAAAGCTGAGTTCATAATTAAGGTTACCATAATAGAGAAAATGATGCTGACTCGGTGTGTGTCTGTGTATGTTATATACACACTCCTGATTAGGGGCGTAACGCAGTGACATCTGCATCTGTATCTGTTTAGTGCTCCAAATATCTGTATCTGTATCTCTAGTCAGAACTGGACATGTGCTAAACTAGAAGGATTGTTTTAAATTGCTGGAACACTTTGGAAAACTCTGGAAACATTCCAGATGTAGAAATGTCAGCACTGTTAGTGTGTGAATTCTTGCTCTAACATTTCCTCATCCTCAGCTACATCACTCCACTTTTTAATTAGTCTCAACTAGGTTTTTATCCTGTCAGATATTTTCTGACAAATTTAGCTGATTCTATTCCCCAAAACATAAAGAAACTAGTTTCCTAATTCAGATCACTGCAATCCTGCCCAGGCAGTTTACCAAGGATTAGAGGTGTAATGATAGATTCACTATATAGGCTGCACGTTTTTAATGTGAGTTGAACTTTTTATTTTGAATAAAATGTGAATGAATAAAACTTATTTGTTGAACAGGCGCTTTTTAAAAAAATTTCAAAAAATGCAGTGTGCATTTTTGTCTGCATAAATCAAAAGTTGCTATGAGCAGAGGTTTGATGTTATACTACACGTTCACCATATATTAAAAATAAATTAAATTAAATAAATTCTCCCACAAATTTGGATTGAATAAACAAGGTGTCTGAACTGGGCACTTGATCGGCTGAAACACAATGAGCTCTGTAGCAGAAATAGAGCTCCAAAGAAGGCTAAAATGGCCACTTTTACTTTGGTGTTGTTTGAAAGCTACTAACGAGCTCTTTTTCTAACCATTATAACATCTTGCAACAAATATAACATGATCATGTGTCCAGTCATGCACGTCATCAAATTTCTGCATCACAATGCATTGTCACGACTTAGCCTCAACACTTCTAACCTTGACCAGACACCCTTGATCTTTTTTTTTTTTTTTTTTTTTAAATAATCCTCCTGTTCATACTTGTATTTTTATCCGTATGTCATAATGTTTGCATGTCTTCATAACAGATCTAAATTCAATCAAAACGCGTCAGGAGGTCTCAGACTTTCAAATGTCTCGTAATCTGGTCCTGATTTTATCCACATTTACATTCGTAGTCACTCCGGTTAGCTAGCTTGATTTCCAATTGCTAATTTACAAAACGTTTAACTTAGCACATAACACATGACAGTCACTGGTACTTGTGTAAAAAAAAAAAAAAATTTGCCATTTCTCACCACATTTTTCCTGAAAGGCATCCTGTGTCAGTCTTGGCTCATGAGAGGTGTGGTGTAATGTATTAGGAGGGATTTTAGCTCTCAGATGTGGCCTGAAGAAATGGATAAATTTACACATGTATAAGACCCCAGTTACACCTGGACACCTCATGCATTTTGAGTATCAGGATTATATCCAGATAGGGTTTCTCATAGAAATGCAGGTGTAAAGGCACCCGGGACTCATTTAACCAAAAAATTAAAAAACTCAAATTGACCCTCACTGAGTATACACATCGAACAGCTAACACCCCCTTCTTAATACGTCCTAACACACATGACTGATGATGTTGCTGTATATAAAGTTTTCAGTGTCACAATTTATACCACAGCGCTGTAGAGTTAACTCTGATTGTTCAGAAGGTGTTGCTTAATTTTCTACAAGCGCAGCTGCAAATCACAGGTTTATATTTAAAGTGCCTCATTCTAATACGTTACCGTTTTTATAGAAAACCATTTACTACGTTTACAAGTTCTACATGAACGGGTTGTAAAAATAATGTGTGTAATCATTGATATGGGGACGTTTTCTGAGAGACGTTTATGGAAGGAGTCCATCGCTTTGTAAGAGTACAGGATGCAACCAGGTTTTCTGCCATGGGATAGGAACACGTAAAGCTGCGTTTTTCTTTTTTTTGTCCTCACTTCAAGAGAGAAAGAGATGATGATGAGTGAACGACTGTTTATAGCTGCTATAGAGTGATAAGACACTAACTTGTTTCACGGATCTTCTACAACATTAAATGTAACTATGAATGGAGAAACCATCTAAGACGTTCTTTGATTTAAAAAATGTAGTCATTGGGCAAATTTCTGTTGTATAAAAGGATACTTAAAACACTTCAGGAAGTGCTGTTAATGCAGTTTTGCATCGGGCCACGTCTGATCGGACGTTTTTATTCCTTACACATTGTATAACATGCCCAAACGTCCTCCACTGGTCTTTTAGTTTTGCTTTCCCAGAGTCCGTGTAAATGTCGAGGTTTTCTGCTGTCTCGTTGCCATAATGAACCATTGCTGGAAGGATTTGCAATTTGCCCGCAACACCATCTGCGAGACTCCAACCCCACGCTCACAGCTAAACACGACCGAGCAAAGCAATCTGCTCTGCATATATCACACACACACACACACACACACACACACACACACACACACACACGCAGACAGACGAAAGAGAGCTGGAGAAGGGAAAGGAGAGAGGAAGAGTACAGATTTGAAAAGGAGTCAGAAAGGTTTGGAGCTTGTAAAACGATTTTCACACATGTTCTCAAACATGCAGTTGCGCATGAATCATGCTGTATAATTAAAACTGTGCTCAGATAGCTAACAGTATGCTAACTATTGTTTCTTGTTCATGGTTGGATTGGAGAAATTAAACTGATTGGACTAGCACTCGGTCAGTTATTAGATTTTGAAGCTGAAAAACTGCTGAAAAAAGCTTTTCACACGAACAGAACCGGAGACGAGAGCATGAGATTCTACCTTTTGCAACCGGTGAACTTTTTTTTTCTCTCTTGCACATTGAGAAAACTGATTTACATATTCTCAACATTTCATTTACAGCTGCTATTTTTTTTGTGTGTGTGGACTTTCGTCTCACACATTTGCACCTTGCACTTCATTTCCCCCTCGTTTTCAATGCAAATACTCACATGCATAGTCCATGTTTTGCCTGCAGAAAAGGCAATGAGTGGAAGAAAAGGACAAAGAGGAAGAAAGAGAAGGAGAGTAGGGTTTGACATGACAAGCCTTGTTATGGAATAGTGGACAAACTATATTGTTGACTTTTTAAAAAAATACTGTTTAACATGCATTACTGTCTACATCTTTGTCCACTTACATGTTTGTCAGAACACATATATTTTTCCATAAATAACCTTTTTCAAGCATCATATAAACCAATTTTGTTGTGGTCCACTTCTGGAAGATGTCATATAAAGAACATATCTGCTGCACATAAACTCGGAGCTTACAGATTAATATCAGGCTTTTGTATAAATCCTATTCAGCTCTCATTAAGGAACCAAAGTTTATGCATCATCCACCTCAACTGGGATTGACAGCAACCTGGATAGTTTTTAATTCTGCATTAACTTCTTGTAATAACAATTTTAGCTTTATTTACTGTTCACTATTATTAGTAAAATGGTGAAGGCTGCACGTGTGATGAAATGAAAATTCGGCTCAAATCGACTCTGTGACTGTTTTAGAACCTTAAAAACGAACATTCTTGTCAAACAAGCAGATTTAGTCATAAATTGATTGCAGGAACATTTACACAAGACATTCAGTTTTCAGGAAGATCCGGTTTGTTGGGAAAAAATGTGTATGTCACGTTCTTCGCGCTTTAGATTGTTTGAATGTACACATCTAAAGAGAACCTTGTCTGCCTGGTCGTATAATGTGGTGATGGATTTGCGGCGATTTTATCTGCAGGTCGTGGTTAAAATTACACACCAATTCTACAGACATTTTTAAAAGTCTTCCATTTCATATTCACGACTTGAAAGAACACGTTTCAAAACAAATTAATACCAAGATACTTAGGACAAAAGTAATGGCACCCTTATAAAAGCAGAAAGCGCTGGCGTGTGTCTTCGGATGCTGATGCACTGCGATGGCTTACTGGAAGGTTTAGCGCACGCGTCCACCATGTAGGTGTCATTTTCAGCTCTCTGTTAGCATTGCCTTTTATGGAGTTATGTGGGCGTGGCGACATTTAGGCTAAATGTGCAGTGAAATTAGACATTTATCAACATGACTGAGTATGAAGAATATCAGAGAAACTTGTCAGTCTGATGAGATTTTTTTAGTTTGGTTTTTTTTGGAGTATGAAAACATTTACACACAACTTTGAAAACTTTGATAGTAAAACACTGATAAATGAAGCCTAGTGTTCTAGGATATTGAAGCCTAGGATATTGTACACGAAGTTTGTCAATGTAGTAGCTTATGTTCATTTAAATACACACAAGTGGCACTGGAAAACCGAGATGCTTTGGGGTGAGATATACCGTGAAATATCAAACCGTAAACCCGAACAGCCCTACATGCATATCGTGTACTCTGAAATGTGTTCAAGTACTGAAGAAGAGAGAGAGAGAGAGAGAGAGAAAGAGAGAGAGAAATATTGAAGACTCGCATGTTGCCATCTGAGTCCAAATTACAAAGTGCGTGTATACAGCGCGAGACAACCGCGAGCCCCGCAATGCCATGCTCGAGCTCTCTCTTTTTTATTATTACGCCCAAACCGGCGGTGCGAGCGCGCGGGATATTGCGCGACATGATTGTGTTCGGTAACCTCCCATCATCAACTCTCTTCCTCCCTCCAGAAAAATGCTATCATAGCGCCGAAAATCAATCTGCCACACATACAGCGGCTATGAATAAAATATTCCCGAGAACAAGAGAAGGGAGATTGGACGGGGGGGGGGAGAGAAAAAAAATTGCGCACGAGCGTGAGAGAGTGCACGGCGATAAAAAAAAAAAACCCCTCAGCAGGTAAAGTCCTCGCGCGTCCGTGATGTGATGTGATGTGATGTGATGTGATGTGATTTGATTCTCTCATGGCATAAATGTCATCCAGAGTCTCTGAAAAGGACACAACAGTTCTTCGTTTTGCACATGGCACATATATGACCATGAACATCTATCTATCTATCTATCTATCTATCTATCTATCTATCTCCACAATGTTCACACACAACTTATTCTAAGCTCGCGTGCTCAATTGCAAAGCAAACTCAACTCAATACCCCTTGATTATAATACCAGTCATGAAGCATTTTTAAGACAGCGTTTGAGGGTGGAAATGTAAAAATGTGTGGGCAGTGGAAAAAAAACAGGAGAAAAATAATGAAATGACAGATAAGAAAAAAAAACACACCTACCATATACACTGCTCATCATGTCGCTAGGGAGGAGGGATGGAAGGAGAGAGAGAGGAAATCAGAGATCAGACATTTTTTAGTTGGAAAGAAAGTAATAGAGAACTGACGGGCTCTTATTAACCTCTGTGTGCAATTAAAGGCAGAAAGAGAGAGAGAGAGAGAGACAGAGAGATGACTAGTCACTTTTAAACTACTGTTGCGCAAGCCTATTTATAGCAAAAAAGAAATGTTGGCGATACTCCAAGCTAATTCCTCCTTTTCACTCGTTTAACGGTTATTGTTTTTGTAATGTCTATTAATAAAAGTTTGCGTTTTCCTACAGCCTTGATACCCCAGTGTAAGCCTCCTAATGGTTTAACATGCGACCTGTAACTCTGTAATTGACTCCTACCACGCTTGCATGATTTAAAGCTGCTATAAGCAGTCTGGAGATCTCTGATTGTGCTTTAATCTTGATTTAATGGACAACTATAGCTACCATGTTGTTGGAGTAGTACCCACCTGTTGTACCCCTGGTGCACCTTTAAAGCTTTATTGTGTAGTTTATTACGTAATCTTTTTGAATATCCACGTTTTCAGGTCATGCATAGGTTATTAAAGGTACAAAAGATAAAGCGACAAGGGAAGGTACTATTTTTTTTTTCCTGAGTGTAACTCTACTTCTTGTCGAGGTTGGTGCCATCAAGGGAACATCACTGGAAAGATACATGAGTGGTCATTATTGCGCAATGATGCATCTTAAATATTTTAGATAGATAGATAGATAGATAGATAGATAGATAGATAGATAGATAGATAGATAGATAGATAGATAGATAGATAGATGGCACACTAAAGGCACAAAAGGTATACCCTTGATGATCCCAATCCACCGACACCTTTATTTCTGAGATGGTAATATTTACATCCAGCAGTTGAAGAAGCTGTTTCTGACTCCATTAAAACCATTAGATCCTGATGGGGAAAGGTTTTTATAGCGGTAACAGTCAGCTCATTTCCATTAGGACCTGAAAAGATGTTTTGTTTTTGTTTTAAGGCTCGTCTATGCTCTCCTCCCTCGGTCACTGCTGTATGTTGACCGCTGAACCGGACACACTAACTGATTAACTGAGCATTAGACAAAAACCCCACTTTCTTTGGCAACTCCCGAATACCCGCGATTAGCTTAACGGAACCGCCTTTTTATGTCTCGGATCTCATGGCGGAACGGATCTCCGGTGTCCGTTCTGTCCGCGCGCTGCGCCGCTGTCCGTGCGCTGTCATGGCCCCTTTCTCCCTCCAACACACACACACACACACACACACACACACACACACGGACACAGCTTGTGGACAATAAGCGCCACATAGGCTATATATAATATAAAAAAATAAACTCTTACCTGTACATGTGAGGAGACAGCGGAGCCGTCACGCGCTTTTTGGCGACCGGCTGTGTTCGTCGGGAAGCGCGCGATACTTCCGCTCCGTCCAGTCCCGGTCTCAGTCGCTGGTGTTTTGGAGCCGCTCCAAGTTATTGCGGGTGAGACTGACCACCACCGATACTGCCATGTTGGAATTCCGGCTCCTCCGAGCAGCTGCTGAAAAGGAAAGCAGCGGGGCGCGCAGTGCGCATGCGCTCCTGCCGGACAGGCCAACTCGAGTCCGAGATGGCTCTTCAGGCTGATCTGATTTTTCTGTATTCATCCTTAAGCGAGTTCTCAAGGCTGTCAGTTCATCATCATCATCATCATCATCTTCTTCTTCAGATTCTTCATCATCATCACCAATTCCAGCTGTTAGAACATAATTACTGTCCAAACAGATGTTCTTTATACAGGTCTCCATGTATCCCTTTATTGTATTTCATTTATTCCTTTTGGGTCTTAGAACCCCAAACCAGTAATTTAGTAAGCTGTATACGTTAATAATACACTAAAAATGAATTAAATGTCTTCAGCTGTTTATAGATAGATTTAGTTTCTTTTGCTTGTTTTGGTTCATTAATGACTTTTAAAAGAATAGCTTCTCCCTAGACTTTTTTCCCCCCTCCTTGATTTATTAAAAGACATTATCAAGTAAATAATCCTAGCTTTAGTCACCTTTTTTAGGGGTTCACGTATGAGAAAAATAATGACTCATACTTACCAAAAATAGGCTATTGCTGTTACAGCATATGCTTAAATATTTCATGGGGTATGTTGTAGCTATAGAATATACATGTACAAATACACAGGCAGCTATCTTCTACGCATCTAAAATATCTCATCAAGCCAACTTACTACAGTTTAAAAACAAACAATTAACAAAGAAACAACAATGCATGTTTTATAAGCTGTTAAATAGAGTGTAAGGTCACCAGGATGCCAAAAGGAATATAAGCATTAAAGGTGCAGATGGTAAAGTTTAAAGATGTTTCCCAATTAATAATAAACACACAATTTCAGATATGCCTTTAAAAACCTCTATTTTCACAATCATAAATTTATCTTGTTAGTTTGATCTGGTTAGTTTCTTTGTTCCAGGCTTTTATCTATTTCTGGGCCTGAAATTAGCCCCGCACAGAGGTTCTCACCTAATTTTCATAATAGGCAACTAAATGCTTACCTGGTTTTAAAACATGGCGTTGTCAGTTTGTCGGTAAAGTATAGACTTATTATTGTTTTCATGTAATTGTAATTCTTCTTGCTTCCAGCAGAGGAAGCAATTACAACAATTACTAACTGATCCTTTAAATAAAACAGTTTAACCTCTTCTCAATTAATATAAACATAGGACAAGTAACAAAGCCCAAAGTCAAGAGTCCAAAAAATTATGCACTTTATATAAATAATGTTATTATTATTATTATTATTATTATTATTATTATTATTATTATTATTATTATAGTGTATCTTACATATGTTGTTAGACAGACAGATAACACTATAAATAAAATTATGCAGGTTAATTAATCTTGTTTATTTTAATCTTCTCTTCATGCTCTTCTTTTATCTGTACAGTTATGTTCCTCGCTAACACTTTAAATGAATTTGTGCTCACGAATTGTGTAAAATACAGGCCTACACTTTGTTGCAGATTTGTACGGAGGAGGCAGTTTGAGCATTGTGTGATGTGAAAGGAGCCTTTAAATGATAATCATAACAGTCACACACGCACAGGAAAGCTAAATGAAATGTGATTAGTGAGACAGTATAATGCAGTCATTAAGAGAGAAAATTATGATACAAATCCACCTACTCTCTGCACACACACACACACATACACACACACACCTCACCTCACCTCACCCCACAGCACATCATCAGACTCAGTAACAATTCATCATCTCTCATGAAGCGCATGAAATCGCAGAACTAAACCTGGCAATTACATGAAACTCACTGGCCACTTTAATAGGAACACCTGTACACCTGCACATTCATGCAATGATCCAATCAGCCAACTGATTATCCATTTGAGAAACTGTGATTTTCATGCACAACAGTCTCTAACGTTTATATAAAAGACATCCTGTTTGCCTTGTTGATGAGAGAGGTCGGAGGAGAATGGCCAGATTGGTTCAAGTTGATGAGAAAGGCTACAGTATCTCAAATAACCACTCTTTCCAACGGCGATGAGCAGAAAAGCATCTCAGAATGCACAATCTTAAGGCAGATGGTATACAAAAACAGAAGATCACACCAGGTTCCACAGCTGCATCGAAACTGAGCAGTTGAAGATTGGAAAAAAGACCAAGTAATGGTTTAAATAAATAAACAAATACATAAATAAAGAGATAGATATTTTGGTGTGCTGTTTTGACCTTGGGAAAATATCTGGCTTGTCCTCGTTTTTAATTGTGTGTGTGTTTGTGTGTGTGTGTGTGTGTTGGTAATTTCCAGTGTTATCCCCAAATACACAGATGATATACACTAATGGGCCATTGTGCACTGTTATTTGTTCACATTAAACACAGAGAAAAAACCTTTAAACAGACCCATCAGACACTCACAAATGGATAACCGAGTTGTTATTGTTCTCGCTCTTTCCCTCTCTTGTGTCTAACATGTGAATTACTCTTTCTTGCGTATGTGTGTGTTTTATTTCTCTCTTGACAATGACATTTCACAAGCCGTCATAACATTACTATCCTTGAAGACCAGTTTACCAAACACGGTTAAAACCATTTCATGAAAAATCCCCAATGACAGTGTAGTCCAAGACTAAACTAATCATCTCTCCCTTTCATATCCATACACCATAACTTACATAAGCACACAACTATTTTATAGTGTACAAAGAGCCAAACTCCCTGAGCTATAATTACAAATAAGGAAAGAATCATTCTGTTGTTCACGAACATCGGCGTTGTCTGTGGGAGGATGAGGCATGGAGGGGCGTCTGCTCAATGTTTTCATTTCCCAGTATTGTGTTGGGATTGGTGTTGGTTGTTTAAGACTAATTTTGAAACCACTGCGATTGAAATCCATGAGAAACTAGTTTTTGTTACGTGTGAATATCCTTGGGTTTTCATATAGCAGACCATGGTAGCTACATTTAACTACTGGATGTTCATGAACGATGCTTGATGCTGTGTTCAGGTCATGCTTGTACTTCCATGTCACTTTGGTAAGGATAAACCTGTACAAAGTATCAAATTATCATAGGCTGTTGACTTGCCAGTTGTGAAAATAGTTAGCATTTATTATAAAATAAGATTTTTATAAGATTATCAAGAACATTAAAATAATTCTGTATTTCAATAATGTTTTTAAAGAGGCCCTGCATTTACCACACATTTCATGTTGCGTCACCCAAGTGGCCACTTGGAGACAAGGGCGTGACAGGAGCGTGTGACGTTGTACACTGACTTGGATTCTACTGTGTGTAGCGGACTACAGTACTAAAAACTTGTCCCTTTTTACTTTTGCAAGGATTTCAGAAGTTAGCCTCTTTAAATATTAAATATTTTACTGCTCCTGCTTACATTTAAAAACAACTTCACCCACCATCTTTTACTGGTTTGAAGAAACTCTGTCAGATTGCAATGCCTTCTGGGTAAATCCTGCTCCTGATGTTGACTCAATCTCTTGGTGCTTCAAGGTCTCATCTAACGAACTTTACTTCAGCTGATAAAGTACTGGAACAGCCCTTAGGATGGCAACAAAGGTTCGGCAAGTTGTGAGGTTGAAAATGGGAGCGTTAAAAACAATGCTGGAACAGAGCCAAACCTGCAAACCGAAAACAGCATGTTGTCATAGCGAGGAGCTTTAAGAGCACCTTCACAGTAAGGCTAATAAATAAAAAACGAGTAATGTCGTTACCTGCGCTAATATGACAGGCAGCTCACAGAATCCTTGTTTTACTTCAGGTAATTATTGAGCCCTGTTTTTTTTTTTTTCTGTTCACCGCTTTGCATGAAAGGTTCGTGTTTAGCATAAATCATGAATATTTTTGTGCATTGGCGAGCGAAAAAATGGTGACACACGTAGACCTGGTGTCAGGGAGCATGGAGAATGAAACAGTGGGAGAGGAAGGGTGGAATGAAGGGGGACAATCTGTATCTGCTTGACATTTTGAATTGTTTTTAATTAGGGATTTTTTTTGTTGTTGCTGTTACTAGCACCCTGAAGCATAGCTCTAGAGATATGATTCAAAGAACCCTACAAGTGAGAGGTTCCTTTTCAGAGAGATCGTATTCAGGGACCTTAGGCAATTTGTTGAAAGGAAGCCTCATGAAATCATTTTATGAGCGCAAAGATGATGATGACTAATAACGATCTTCAGTGGTATTGATCTGATTTACACACTTCTGAAACTACGGAGCCCCCTTAGGGTCATGGATATTTTTTAAGATACTATGGTGTTCCCTAGTGTTGCAATAATTTTGAGTTCCCTCACAATACTTTAGCATTAACGCTAATCCTAAAAAAAATACCATCCATGACCCTTAGGGGGCTCCCGACAAAACAAATTTGTTGGAATTATTATTAGCAAGGCTACACTAACCCAAACCTACCCTGTGCCCAAAATGTTTATGAATCTGTTCTGTATTTATGTTACAATGCACTAATTTGGTGGCAGCAATTTTGAAATTTCTGTGTGTCCATCTCCATGTGGGTTTCCTCTGGGTTCTCCAGTTTCCTCCACCATTCAAAAACAATGTAAGATGGATTGGCTACACTAAACTGCCCCTAAGTGTGAATGTTGTCCCATCCAGGGTCTATTCCCATCCCATACCCGGTGTTCCCAGTATAGTTCCCAGGATGAAACGCTCACTGATGATGAATGGATGTTTTACATTTCTCAGCGGCTTTAACTCTTTAACTATTCCCACCCCTTTTTAGTAATCACTCTCCTGAATCCTTGCAATTTTTGAAACTGCACCACAGCAGTGTGTTCATGACAAGAGGCGCTGCTCCCATCCGCCACCTCCAGCCTCAGGTTGGCATCAGAGGAAATGTCAGAAGCTCGTGCAGCCGATGTTAAAGAGAGACCAAAAAGACTAACTGACATTTTTGGGACGTTGGAAAGGTCAGTTAGGTGTAGTATGTGTAAAACTATTACTGTTAGTCAGAAAAAATATATTTGACTCCTTATTTCAGGGATTAGAGTGTCGCTGGTGTGGAAAAACTTATTTTGGTGGTTCACGTGCCGGTTTTTATGTATTTATTTGTTTGAACTTTTCCTACATGGTAATTAACTGATGATTCTTAAAACATCTGA
This sequence comes from Notoglanidium macrostoma, assembly GCA_030068235.1. Lineage (NCBI taxonomy): Eukaryota > Metazoa > Chordata > Actinopteri > Siluriformes > Auchenoglanididae > Notoglanidium > Notoglanidium macrostoma. The sequence continues at coordinate 27,509,565 of JAQQZR010000036.1, read as the reverse complement.
TGGTTATATGAAACAGACGTGGGATAAAAGATAAAAGAGCAGATTTCTGTCTGACAACTTCATCTTAAAGCCGCGATGCAAATGAGCCTGGGCTCGGCTTGGTAATTAGGGTTTCGGCGATATTCAGGAGCGCGTGCGGCGTGCCGTTCCGTTCTCGCCGGGGGCCCGCGTGTGTGCCACTACGTGTCACGCGGCTAGAGAGAGAGAGAGTGAGAGAGAGAGAGAGAGAGTGAGAGAGAGAGAGAGCACGCTGAGGCTGATATGGCCGCAGTGGCCGCCAGGAAGCAGCGCGAGGCCATCGCGGCAGAATACTGATGAGCGCGAGGTGAAGAAGCCACCGGTCCGCCAGGAGGAAGTCAGCCGTTTCCCTCTCCAACTGAAACCTCCGCCGTCTCACAAGACTGACCACAAGAAGCATATTAAACACGAGCGTGTCAGTCCATCTCTCCCTCTCTCTCTCTCTCTCTCTCTCTCTGCCTGTCTGTCTCTCAGTGTATATTCGTCTGTCTCTCTCTATCTGCCTGTCTGTCTTTGTATCTGTCTGTCTCTCTCCATGTCTCTGTGTTTACCTGTCTGTCTGTCTGTCTTTGTGTCACTGTGTATAAATGCATCTATTTGTCTATCCGTCTCTCTGTCTGTGTCTCTGTATTTGTCTGTCTGTCTCTCTGTGTATCTCTTTGTCTGTCTCTCTGCGTCTGTCTGTCTCTCTCTCTCTCACTGTAGCTCAATCTCTCTCTCTCTCTCTCTCTCTCTCTCTCTCTCTCTCTCTCTCTCTCTCTCTCTCTGTCTGTATCTGTCTGTGTGCCTCTCTCTCACTGTAGCTCAAGCTGTCGCTTTCTCTCTTTGTCTCTCTGTCTCTGTATATGTCTGTCTCTTTCTCTGTATCTGTATGTCTGGCTGTCGCTCTCTCTCTAAGTCTCTCTGTATCTGTCTGTATCTGACTGTCTCTCTCTCTCTCACTGTAGCTCAATCTGTCTCTCTCTCTCTCTCTCTCTCTCTCTGTCTCTCTCTTTCTCTCTGTATCTGTCTGTGTGTCTCTCTTTCACTGTAGCTCAAGCTGTCGCTCTCTCTCTGTCTCTCTGTCTCTGTATATGTCTGTCTCTGTATCTGTCTGTCTGTCTCCCTCAATGTCTGCCTCATCTCTCATTCTGTTTGTCTTGTCCATTTGTCTCCATCTGTCTGACTCTCTTCATTTGTGTCACTCATATTCTCTCTCTCTCTCTCTCTCTCTCTCTCTCTCTCTCTCTCTCTCTCTCTCTCTCTCTGTGTCTTTTGCTCTGTCTCTTTTCTCTCTCTGTTGGTTTCCCTGTCCCTCTCAATTTAAATTTCAAAAGGCTTTCTTCACGTGACAAAAAGTTCTTGTGTTGTCAAAGCACGTGCAAACATAGAGAGAGAGATTCCTGTCTCTCCCTATCTGTCTTTCTTTTTCTCTGCCTCTCTCTTGTACTTTCACTCAAATTAAACACATAGTCAGCCATTTTCAGTCTTTATTATCTCCACCATGTAGCACTTTCCTGCTTCCTCTTTTCCACCTCATCTTGTTTCCTGTTTTTTTAAAACTTCCTGTTCGTTTTGACAGCGTCATGTCAAGCACGGCTGCGAATAGCAATTAAAACAATAAGGCGGTGCTCACTGCATTACAGTATTGTGTACGTATTTCTATCATTATTACAGGTAGAAACATGTTAAAAAAAAAATCACACACAGCACCTTTAATGCTTTTATTCCATGCTAGGTTTTGATTCCTGACACCTCGCAGTTCGCTGCATCACACTGTGATAAATATGCACGCTGGGTCAGAGAGTCATGTCTTGGAAGCGCATCAGGGTTTTTCAACATCTTCAGTGTGTTTTTGAATATCTTCAGCTTCTCGTCTTTGGATGTGTGTGTGTGTGTGCTGGTGTGTTTGGATGTGTTCAAGAGGGCGAGAAAAGGAGCAGTAAGGATGAACAGATCAAAAATGAGTGCTGAATAGATAAAAAGGAGGGATTAAAGGTTCTTATCTGCATGCCGGTAGCCTTTTACAAGAGAGTGCAGAAAGATGTTCCTATGTACCATGTTGCCAGTTTATTAGGTACAACTAATATGTATGTACCTGCACTTACTTTACGATTCTTTTGCCTACTTTTTACCTACGAACAGTGTGTGTTCATCTTCCTCTAACCTTCACCAGTGCGAAATTCCTGAGTCTGGAGAGTTTTTATTGTTGGATTGTTTCAGAAACACTGCTGTGACGAGGATGAGCCACCACCCAATAAATATCTGCTCCGTGGTGGTCCTACGCTTTCTGAGTTGAGAGGGTTTACAGATTGTGCATAGCTGCAGATGGGTTACGGTCAGTAATTATAACTCGTAAGCATTTTTACGACCATGATCTAACCATGCTCAATTATCATCATGTCCAAAGTCTTTACAACTTCATGATGTTCTTGGCCCGTCCTAAACCTGGTCATTACCAGATCACTCATCTATAACCTTTATTTTATTACAGGTGTCTCTGAGATTTCAGTCTCATCTCGTTCTGTCATGCCAAGAATCTGCTGTATTATAATTAATATAAATTATTATTATAATTATTATAAAATGAGCAGTAAATATACTGTTTCCATGTTCCCGCTGTGCCTGTGTGGGTTTCCTCCAGGTGCTCCGGTTTCCTCCCACAGCCCAGATGCAGATTAGGTCAACTGGCTTCTCTAAATTGCCCCTAGGTGTGAATGCGAGACTGTATGGCTGTTCTCTGTGTTAGCTCTGCGATAGATTGGCTACCTGCCCAAGGTGTAGCCCGCCTCTCACCTGAAGTCAGCTGGGATTGGCTCCAGCTTCCCTGCAACCCTTAAGGGATAAGCGGTATAGATAATGGATCAATGGATGGATGGACAACTTTGCTCAGACACTAGTGTCTCAATGACATTAATACTGAAATACAACAATTCACACTCACACACACACACACACACTCGCACAAGTTTACAAATATATTAATAACTGGATATGGTGGAGAACTTCAGCTAAGGATAAAAAGGTCACTCCTGCATTGATTCATGATTTTGTACAAGTCCTCTGGCAATGTCAGATCCCTGTCTCTCTTTCTCTCTTTCTCTCTCTGTGCTTGAGGTCATTTATTGATCGTCTTTCCCTTCTTTCTTTTTTTTTTTACTCTTTGCTCCATGAATATGTTTTGTGTTATCCTGAGACTGAATATGTTTTCTATTCTCGACAGAGCGGCGGGAAATGCAGGAGGAAAAAAAAAATCAAATGATTTGTATACAACCGTGAATAAAAATGAGAAGAAACAATACTACAAGAAGCCGGGAACAGATAGCATGTTCCAGATGCTGAGTTTCATGACATTAACATCCCAGGTGTGTATGTGTACAGTACATAGATTAACATTAGCATGTTAACATTAGCATTTCCTCAGAGGGAATCCCAGTCTCCATGTTCAGGGCCACTGCAGTACTTTATGAGCTTAAGTGAGGTTCGCTAAATAAGTCCTTGCCTTTAAGAGCAGAATATAATGCAAAGTTTACCCAGAATCCAGTGTGATTTGAGGACATAGATTTCTGGAAGTTATGAGGGAAAACTGCACAAGAGTGAATTGTGAACAGTTTTGAAACATAGGCTTGCCCATAGGCCTCAGTGCATTTGTCTATGGTGGACCAATGCTGCCACCTAGTGGTCACATACAAATAACTAAATAAATAAATTCTTACTTAAATGATGGGTCAAGATGCAAAACCCTTTATAGTAGATTTATCAGGAAGGGAATACAGTAGAAATACGTCCACCAGCCATAACATTAATTGTTTGGGGAATTTGGATCTTGAACTATTTAGCAAACCATTCCTGAAATTTTTTTCGCATTATCCTGCTGAAAGAAGCCACTGCCATTAGGCAACAACTGATGTTCTGAAGAGGTGTACTTCTGCAACGATGCTTAGGTAGGTGCTACGTATCAAAATAGCATTCACATGAATGCCAGGACCCAAGGTTTCCCAGCAGAACATCGCCCAGAGCATCACACTGCCTCTGCCATCTTGCCTTCTTCCCATAGTGCATCCTGGTGCCATCTCTTCCTCAGGTAAGTGACGCACACACACGGCAATCTACATAATGTAAAAGAAAACATGGTTTGTCTGGCCAGGTCATCTTCCTCCATTGCACCATGTTCCAGGTCTGATGTGCTCATTGTAGGTGCTCTCAGGGGTCAGCATGGGCATTCTGACTGGTTTGCAGCTACGCAGCCCCATACACAGCAATCTGTGATGCACTGTGTGTTCTGACACCTTTTCTATCATAACCAGCATTAACCTTTTTCAGCAATTTGTGCTACAGTGGCTCTTCAGTGGTATCAGACCAAACTAGCTAACCTTCACTCCTCAAGTGCACCAGTGAGCCTTGGGCGCCCTTGACCCTGTTGCCGCTTCACCAGTCATCCTTCCTTGTAGGTATTAACCATTGCATCCCGGGAACACCGCACAAGACCTGCCGTTTTGGAGATGCTCTGACCCAGTCGTTCAGCCTTCAGAAAGTTCCTTATTATTAATTATTAATGGATACTTGCTTATTACTCAGAAAGTAATGATCAAGTAATGGTTTGGTAGCTGACGATAGATAAATGCCGTATTATCGATTACACTTGAGCTACAAATTGGCAAAGCAACACAAACATCTCCACATTCCCATGTCCCAGGGTGCCTTTCTGTGTGGAGTTTGCATGTTCTCCCCGGGAACGCGTGGGTTTCCTCCGGGTGCTCCGGTTTCCTCCCACAGTCCAAAGACATGCAGATTAGGTCAACTGGCTACTCTAAATTGCCCATAGGTGTGAATGCGAGTGTGTGTGGCTGTTTGTCTGTGTTGGCAATGTGTTGAACTGATGACCTGCCCAGGGTGTACCCCGCCTCTCACCCAAAGTCTGTTGAGATTGGCTCCAGCTTCCCCCGTGACCCAGATGGATAAAGTGGTATAGATAATGGATGGATGGATGGATTCTCATCTTTATCATCTCCAGAAATGTATTAGTGATCATGATCAGTTTCAATGGATGGACCAAATGTGAACTTCAGATTCTTTGAGATGCTTCAGCAGGAGCATGGTGAGCATTATGGTGGGAAGCACCTGGCAGTGGTCGGGACTTGCGGCCTCCATACCGTACATAACACTGTCAAGTCGGGGTTCAACTCCTGGAGTATGGAGAACATATTAAGAGTCATAAAATTAATGTCATAAAAAACTACCAATGGTCTTTCTGTGTTATGAGTGACACTGAAGGTGGATACGATTCAATTCGATTCAATTCAACTTTATTTGTATAGTACTTAACAATAGACATTGTCACAGAACAGCATTCATAAATATATCAATTCTGGTTATAAATTTTGAATATATGAACTTATAATGAATGAACCCTAATGAACCCTAATGAACAAGCCTGTGGTAACAGTGGAAAGGAAAAACACCTTGCAACATGAGGAAAAAACCTTGAAAGTCCCAGACTCAAAAGTGAACCCATCATCATTTGGGTGACGCTGGAAAGTGCAATTACAAATAAATCCCTTCTATAACTGTGTTTTATGATCAAATGTACAATTGTGTAGCCATCAAAATAATAATAATTTTAGCATGAAGTCTATTTTGTTGAAGTTATCAACTGTTCAATGAAGGAGACTGTTCATAGCAGTTGAAGCCCTCGAGGTATTATGGCAATTGTAGGCCTAAGCCATTGCAGCAGCTGTTTTCTTCAATTACAGCCCAAAGCCATCTTCACAGTTTGTAAGAATGTCTTTAGGCTGTCCATAAGGGACCTCCTCAGCCGGAGCAAGTGGATAGTTCAGTATGCTCACTGTCAAGAACAATGTGTATTGTATGCTGTGTGCAAGCAGGAACCATGACAAGACTAGCTATGACAGCATAATTAAAAGGGAGAGCCAGAAGTTAAGATGGTGCCCTGGCACATAAATTGGCCACCCACTCCACCATCAACAAACCTGAGTGAATGCATGAGAGTTTGGGGGGTGTGTGGATGACAGCATCTACTTATGTTAATTAAACATTTTATGACCAAGAAGCCTCCAGATCTGCTTCTTTACCTAATAAAGATCAATTAACAAAAGGCTTAACAAATATGTTTCCAGCTTAGAACAGAAACACCGAGTCTGTGTCTGAGCCCTGAACCATAATTGGAAAGCTGTTCCAAAACTGTGGAACTTTATAAGAGAAAGGTCTGCCCCCCGCTATAGCCTTCATTATTTGAGGTACCAACAAATAGCCTGCACCTTTTGATCCGAGTAGGTGTGGCAGATCATAAAAGATCAGAAGTTTTGTCAGGTACTGTGGCACGAGAACATTCAATAGGTTGATAGTAGTGTTTTATAATCACTGTGAAATTTGATTGAGCCAATGCAGTGTACATAAGATAGGGATGATGTGATTAAATCTTTTTGTTCTTGTAAGGACTTTCTCTGCTGCATTCTGGACTTACTGGAGCTTGTTTATGGACCTACTGAAACATCTAGACATTATGGCATTACAAAAATCTAACCTAGAGGTAACAAAAGCATGAAGAAAAAGCATAGTTTTTCTGCATCGTTCAGTGACATCATATTTCTTGTCTTAGCAATATTTCTGAGATGAGAGAAGCCTGTCCTAGTAATATAGTTATATTATCAGGATTAAGTGTAAGGAAGTTAGTGAGCATCCATTGTCTAATGTCATTTACCCAATAATCAATTTTATTAAGCTGGTGTCTCTCTGTCTTTGCTAAAACATATGACAGTGTGGCATAAGCATAACAGTGGAATGTAATACCATGTTAAGAAATATTACCCAGAGGTAGAATATGCAGAGTCAGCCAAAAAATGTATACACACTTCAGGAACACTTCTACACATAAATGTCTGGAAGCTAATGGCCACCACTTCGAGCACCTAAATGTAAATGGAGAGGCCAAAGGTAACTTGTATTAATCTCGTGATGTCTGAATAAATTTAGATTTAAAATGTTACAAAATGTTCTTTTCCTTAAGTGTCTATATATTTTTTTGACTGACTCTGTATTAGGAAAAAAGCAACGGGCCTAAAACAGTACCTTGCAGAACACCAAACATTACCTTACTATGCCTAAATCATTTACATCAACAAACTGATAACAATCAATCAAATAAGACCTGAGCCAGGAGAAGGCTGTTCCCCCTAACTCTAACACAATTTTCTAAAATATTAAGGAGAATAGTATTATCAGTGGTGTCAAAAGCTGCACTAAAGTTGAGTATCACAAGCAAGGATACACAAAAAATCCTAAATCTTTGTGTCATTTGTTTAAAATTACAACATTTCTTGCAACCATTAATTGTATTGTTAAACAGAAAAAAAATGTTTTACATCACTTCATTTTGCAAAAGCCTTGCAAATAATTAGTTTTATTATAATAAAACAAATATAAATTAAGATTAGTATTAAATTAGTACTATAAGATTAGTACTATAGCTAAGATAAGATAAATAGGACCAGCCTTCTGGTATGTTTTGACAGTTCTAAACCAAAATGCCTGCTCTGCATTTGCTTGTGTTCCTGAGAGAGTAAAGAAGGAGATGAGCTCAAAAGCAAAAAGGAAATGGCCACGAGTATTGTCACCTTGTCTGGATATATTTGGACTCACTGATATACTTGGACTAACCAGAAAACTGAACGAATAGCTTTCTGGCCCCAGCTCTATTTCTTACTTGTGTGCCCTGAAAAGAAAATATACATATATATCATGGAAATGGTTTTATAATTCATTCCCTTGTTTTAGTTACAATGTGGCCAGGTTTTAATATTTTATGCATTTTACACTATGGGGCGCTGTTTGTAAAAACAGTTTAACATTTTTATAGGTGTTATTTTCCCATCATTTAGCACAATTTTTATACATTTAGGCCCTGTCTACACTTGGTTTTAAAATGCATCTTCAGCATTCAGGTCACAAATAGACTGCCAATACTGTTTATACCTGTGTTTATCATGCATCTCCAATGTGTCCAGCTGACCGCTTTTGTTAAACTTTTGTTACTGCCTACATCACTATTGCTAGAAGGTCAAAGGTCCCCATGCAAAATTATATTAAAACGTTAAACCTCCAACATACCTTCATTATTTTCTTGCACTCCAACCACGTACATCAGTACTCATCTCCATTTTTTTCTAGCCTGTCGCACTGTTATCAAACAATCACCGCGTCCAGCATTAATGACATAATTTCCTGTTACATCCGTGTTGCAGACGTGTTGGATGCCTTAGTGTTTACACTATGGAAGGTATGTGGTTAAATGTGTCCCAGACCACTTCAGCAAGTGGTTTGAGCAAATGTGTTTAGAATGCGTCTTGGAGGTTGTTTACACTTGTATTTAGCATTATCCAGTTGTGATCATATCGCCCGAGACACATTTTAATACCAAGTGTAATTAGAGATAAATTCATTCAAAAATAGTGTTAAACTTCCTCATATTAATTCTTGCTGTATAGATGTTAAATGTTTAATCTAATTGATTAATCTGAATCTAAATGTTAAATCTAAATCTAAATGTTAAATATTATATCTAAATGTTAAATGTTAAATCTAAATATTAACTATAAATCTAAAATTTAAATCTAAATCTAAGTGTTAAATATTAAACCTAAATTTTAAATCTAAATCTAAATGTTAAGAGCCAAGGCTAATTGACTAGCTAGCTATCAAGAATAACTACAAAACCTCCATTTTTGACTGGAACAGATTAAAGCATTAGGTAGTTAAATCGAGCAATTTTGAATGTTTACACAAAAACACTTACAATGTTTATGAAAAAAGATGTGGCCTAAACTAAAGTCTCAGGTATCAGGCTGCCGAAGTGCATCTCTGCCCCGGCCAGTGCTATTTCTTAACATTCTCGACCCACGCTGTTCCGCACTACCGGTGCGGAGATGAGACCTGGATGCTAAGTTAAAGCCTCTGGTATCAGGCTACTGAAGCGCATCTCTGCCCCAGCCAGTGCTATTTCTTAACATCCTCGACCCACACTGTGCCGTGCTACCAGCGCTGCCAGTGTGGTGATAAGGCCTGGATGCTATGCTAAAGCCCTGGACAATAAATACTGTTGTGTCCTAATTTTTAGAGACATATATACAGGGAGTGCAGAATTATTAGGCAAATGAGTATTTTGGCCACATCATCCTCTTCATGCATGTTGTCTTAC
>JAQQZR010000036.1:27470763-27490716 GCA_030068235.1 Notoglanidium macrostoma | reverse complement strand
CTATAATAGGCGTAGCTGACGCTAGTAGCCTAAATGAGGCTACAGAAGTATTCTGCTCACTCACTGTATGCAATTTCCAGTCACAACAGGGAATCAATAAATATCATCAGAGCGACTTGGCCTCATTCTTAGCATTACAATATGGTAGGCTACTGGGTTTGGCTGTAATCATAGCTAACATTAAGCTAGCTGATACATCTCCTATCACTGACTTGCCAGCTAACTGCACTAACATTTCCATTGGGAAAAAAAACCCTGTCCTGTGGAGAAATGTTGACTTACTTTCCGCTTCTTTGTAAATAATTTCCTCGTGTCCGTTGTGTCTTTGGAGCAAATATTGCAAACAACTGATCATCAACCAAGAATCCCCTCCTGTTACTTGCAGTAAATAAGGCAAAGCTTAAGCTACTCCTAATATTTCATTGTTTAGTTGAACATTTAATTTAACGTGGCCTAGGGTTCATTTTGAGGGCCTATAACAAAAGAATAAGGTTTTAGCAAAAGTTGGAGATTGTGAGATGGCGATGGGGCTGACGTTACCTCCTCCAGTACCGAGCAGGGGAAACGGAGTGGCATTTCAGTGGTGTGTGTATTCTCAAGTCGATCAAGTGGAATGGATTCCTTTGCGAAGCAATAGAAACAGCGCTGGGTGAACTAATATTTTATGTTCAATGTGGGGGGTCCAAACAAATAATTATGAAATGTGAGGAAGATACGTCCCTCTCAGCTTTAATGGCAGTGATGCCCATGTCTGGCAGAGAACTAGCCAGTTACTGTTTCACTTGGAAACATTCGGGGTGGGAAATATACAAGAGGGATAACTAGGCAACCAAAACATGGAATGCCTACTAGTGACCAACTGTCAGCTACAAAGCAATGGGCGACAAACAACTCAGACGGCTCTTCTTTTCATCATCAGAGTGCTTCTTTTCATCGCAGCGATGTTTGCCATCATATTACTGAGAGTTGGACTCGAAGACTTAGAATGCAATGCAGCTGGAATATGACACAGTTATGTCAAAAAAGTGACCTATAAGATGATCAACATGATGGATATAACGACAGTGTTGGCATGAACATCAAAACTTAGGAAGCTGATCTATTTGAGCACAGTGTAGAGATGAGGAGGTGATAGAACTGGAATCACTAAAGCGCCGCTGCATCGCTCTCTTTTGGTACAGTTGAAGTGAGGATTGAATCCCACTGGCTGCACCAGCAGGTGGTCAAAGAGCATTGTGGGTAAAATAGTGAAAACGAAATAACATGCTGATGAAAAAAAAAAACTGAATTGAAATTGGAAATGAATTTTGTTCCAAAAAAAAGCTTGGATGCCATTTAAGAGCCCATAAAGTCGTATATTTCAGTTGTATTTGGTCACCTAGGACGCACTTCTTAACCACACTTTAATCCATATATAGGCTTTCACTGTTAAAAATGCGTGTGTGTGTAAACAAATCATTTGCTATTGATTTTGTTGCACAGCTGAGCATGTCCAACACGCAAATAAAAGAAAGACACGTCCACGTCCCTGGTTGTGTCATCCAGCATCTGCCCAGAGTTGCACGTGCGGATGGGGTCGAGCGAGAGAGAGAGATGGGGGGAAGGAGGGGGATGTTTTAAGGTACACCGGTGCACGCGCGTACAGCAGCCCGTGCGACAACCGGAAGCGCCTATAGGCGACACATGGCAGGACGAAGGACGGTCGAGAGAACAGTTTTCACAGGATAAAGCGCGCTCCTGTTCTCCATCCAAGCCATCACGTCGCGATCAGAAGATCAGATTTTATGTGTACGGGAGGGGAAAAAAAGCACTGGATCATAAAAGAAAGAAAGAAATTAAATTAATAAATCAGAGGAAGAGAATCGGCAGTCACACAGAGGGCTTCGCCATGGTGAGTGTTGGCTATAAACAGATCAATCGAGAAACGACTAGAAAAACCAGAGAAGTGACATGATGTGTATAGCATCTAGGATGAGACGGGTTAAGGTTTATTTGTCCTCAGACTATCTCAGGGTGAATAATAATCACAGAAAGGAGGGGGTCGAGTCTAAAATAATAATCAGCGATTAATGAAGGTGTTCTGGTTAAACACACTAGACATGTTTGCGTTTATAACGTGCAATGCTTTGTGTTCATCACTGGACTCAACCTAAGGTGTTTATTATTATTATTATTATTAGTAGTAGTAGCAGTAGTAGTATTATTATTTCTTTTAATATGATAGTTGTTTTTTCGCTGTTTGGCATATGGAAATTTAAAGGCTCCGTTTTTGAGCCATAACGCTAGAATAATCTGATGTAATCTAATCTAATCACTTCTGATCTAATTTATTCGAATCTTTAAATTAAATCTTTCTGTATCGTCTAGATAAAAGGTTAACTAGACAGGATCTCTATTTTGCTTTTTTGGGTGAGGGTGCAGAGAATAAGTGTCATGACTGGTGTGTTTGTGTTGTCATCAATAGATTTTGATAGATGTATGAAAACGCTGAGATAAATGATTGTGATTTGTTATTACATAAGAATTTCTAGGCCTAAATCCTAGCTATTGATGAGGAGTGTCATTGAAAAGGGGCGCAAGCGCGCGCGACCCCCTCCTTCCTTCGATCTCTCTCTCTCTCGCTCTCTCTCTCTCTTACATACACACACACACGCACACCTCCACACCCACCTCTCGACCAGGTGGAAAGAAAACCGAACGAAAACAGAAAAGTCTAAAAGCAAATAGCCTAGTGAACGCGCCAAAACAAATCGTTTACTCCTAAATTGAATCCGCGTCATTCCGATTGGTTCGGGAGCTGTTTTAATATCTTTATTATTATTATTATTATTAATATTATTATTATTATTATTATTATTATTACTATTATAAAAAAAAATTAACTATATTTTTATGCACAGCCTAATTCTTCCCCTCCTCCTCCTCCTGCTCAATAAGAAGGCACGCCCAGAGACGTTTTCGTTGTCGCCTAGACACCGTTTAACCCTTTCCAGTGCGACTGCTTACATCAATCTCGGTCTCGCGCTCGCGCTCGAAGTGTCGCGAATCTTGGGCGCGAGCACGCGAGCTAGTTTCTTACCGAAGATGCTGTTTGCAAAGGAGGAAAACCTGTGACCCGCGCGCGCTTGGGTGCGCAGAGAAAGCGGACTCCTTGTGTGGGGAAAAAAAGAAGCGAGGGAACAAAAATTATAGGCTTTTCTTTTCTTCTGCGTGATGGAAATGAACAGAGACGTCAACATGGCGACAGCGGCAGCGCTCGTGCGTTCCGACACGAAGCCGTGGCAGTGAAGGTAGGACCTTACCTGCCTCCTAAACACACACAAACACGCACACACACTAGAGAGAAGGAGATGCTGTGCACTTTTTAACATGTCAGGTCCACGGAGGGAGAGACCGGATGTGTCGTGAAAGGCACGCGTTCTTAGGTGACCTTGTCCAGCATCCTTATTGACGACGGATGTTTAGGCATCGATACGCTATACTGCTAACTTGCTGATGATAAAATTGTTTATTTGATATCGTGCACGTCATTTTTCATATTTCTGACCTGAAATACAGTTTGTGCTTTTTTCATGGTGTCTGTATCCTACTTTCTGTATCCAAGGCTACTTGTTGATGAAAGCAAGCGATCCCCCATCATCTCTGCATATCAGTGTCTCTTGCATATTATTTGAGTAAAAACGGCATAATAACTGAGCTGAGTTACTTAGCTTCGTTAATAGCGACCTTTAGACTTCCATCACGCGCTCATGGAGTAGTCTAAACCATAGGAGACGTTTGAAGGGTGTGCGTGTGTGTGTGTGTGTGTGTGTGTGTGAGAGAGAGAGAGAGAGAGAGAGAGACAGACAGACAGACAGACAGAGAGAGAGATAATACACCTCTTATCATTTTATTATCCGTGGCAAACTGTCTGCTATGAAAACAAACGCACGTCACGTGGCGTTAACGGCGGCCTGCTGGAGGGAGCGCGTGCACCTGCGTTTCAGCACCGCGGACAGCCGACGTTTTGACGTTTGAACTGCACCCGGGGGGAGGTCGATTTGATTTCGATTTCAGTACGATTAGATATCGATTTTTCATGTGTACATGTGTATAAAACAAACAAAGGAACAAAAAAGTATTTCCATTATGACAGTAAGTGAAAAAATGCAACGTATTTGTATACATACATATTTATTTTATATGTATTTTATGTAACTTTGGGATATTTAAGAGGTAAAAGTGTAGGGAAAGACTCAAAGGTTCCATGTAGAACTTTTAAGGCTTACGCAAGAGACAGAGAAGTGAAAAAAATGCTTAAATCTTCTAGATCTAACCTGTTTTTTTGACATTTTGTGGTATGCCTTGCAAACTACTAATACTAATTGCAAAAAAGATTACATTTCTTTATTACCTCCACCAAGGCGGGTATGATTTCTGTCTGTTTTGGTGTTTTTCTGTCTGTGAGCAGAATAGCACAAAACCTACCAAACTGATTTCCATGAAACTTGGTGGCAGGGTGTAGCATGGGCCAATGAAAAAACTATTAAATTTAGGAGCGGATCTGAGTCATGGTGCGAATCCACGAAATTCGCATTTTGCTTACATTGTGAAATGTGACATTTGGCCTTGGTGGAAATCCTCACTCAACAATGCCATACATTTTAAAATCCCATAAATAGCAGTGACAAAATGTAGCAAGAAGTGATGAAACCTAGCCAATGTAGGAATACGACAACTCCATTGGAAATATATCCAGACATATAAAGTTGGTTGTGGTTGCAGATTTGCATGTCATCAAAGAGTCGATTATTGTTCTTGGAGGAGGTCCGAGCTCTCCGAGTGCCATTCTAGTTTTCCATTTAAAAACCAGGCAGGACCTGGCTAGGGAAATCCTCTTCTCTTCTATAGGATTCTACATAGAAGCTTTAATGGCTCCTTCAGAGAGACAAGCTGAAGAACCCTTAAAGCACCTGAAGATACGTCACAAAATAGGTCTATGTTTTCCTGTTTTCTTTCCAAAGACTATAAGCAATCTTTGATGCAATGCTACAACCCTCTATCTTGGGTTCTCTGTAGAACTTTTAAGTGTTCTCCAGAGTATCCCTTAAGATCCATTAAGAGTCTAGCGTATTTTAAAATCTATTACATGAAAGAATTATTAGGCACAGATGTAAATCAGGGAATGTAAGTCAAGAAGCATTGCTGTGTCACAGCTCCAGGGTCTCCGGTTGTGTGTGTGCGTGTCTATGTTCTCCCCATGTTTATGTGGTTTTTCTCTGGGTTCTCTGGTTTTGTCCCACCTTCTAAAAACATGCGGAAAGGTGAGGTGGGCTGTCCAGGCTAAATTGCCCCAAAGTGTGAGTAATGTGTGTGTGTGGATTCACTCTTCGAGGTGCATTCATTCATCTTGGGTCCAGGATAAAGAGCTAATTGAAGATAAATGGATGAAAGAATGACATAAAGCAATGGTATAAATATAACCATAAATTAAGATGCTTCAGTTGAAACATGTGACATTTTCTAAACACTTTGGCCAAATGACTCTTGTGTTTCTTCATGTAAAAAATGCCATTTCTGTACAGTAAATGCTTGTAATTTATAGTATCATGTAGTATAGCATAGAAAAGTATAATGTAAAGAGATTGGGTTCCCTTTGTTTGGTTCCTCTCAAGGTTTCTCCGCATGACTTCTCAGGGAGTTTTTCCTCACTGCTGTCTCTTCTGGCTTGTTCATTAGGGGTCAGAATTGGCTTCCAGATTACTGTAAATTTCATCCAGAGTTCAGCTATGTGACAATATGTACTGTTAAAAGCTCTATATAAATAAAATTGACTTGAAAGGCTATGAAGGTCAGAGTTAGAGGAAGGATTATTGCTTTACATTTGTATGAATTTCTATTGAGATCAGGTTGCATGGGGAAAATTTGAGTTCTATCAGAGCGACTTGATGGAAGTTTTACAAATTTACATTCACATGCAGGAGGAGTGAGATGGTCTCTCTGTCAGACTGTAAGAAAAGCAAAACCAGGCATCTTACTTACGTTGAGACTAAATCGACTCTGGTGTTGGACTCCATCTTCTCAGTGCAGTCAGTTTTAAGATTTCCTAGTCCAAATACCCATGCCTACACATACTCCCACATCCAGACACACACACACACACACACACACACACATGCTCAGATTTGCAGTACTGTGTAAATATGAGATTACCCCGAGAAAGTTATGTTTAAAGCTGTCAGAAAGTGTTGCTCATTAAAAATAATCAGTTTTCTATGGCGCGATATTGTTTAGGATAACATCTGTTCTGCTTTATTGGTTCCCCTGTCTTTAAAAAGGTTCCTCAAGGGTTTTTTTGGAATGTTCTTAGGATCTAAGCTTTCTAAAAAGTCTAACAGAGAACTTTGCTCTAAGGTGCTACTTAGAACGTTTAAGCGCTCCTTCCAACATTTAACCGTTTTCTTTTCCATAAGAGTGACAAGAGAGAGAATGTTTCTTTTCTTTGTAGATAAATTGTCAAAAAACAAATTGGTTCAAAATTCTGTTTATCTTTGATGGACTAACTCTCTTTTGCACTTCTCCATGTAGAACCTTTAGTAGTTCCCCAGATGGACAAATTGTAGAATTATTAAGAGAAATATTAGACAGATGGTGTAAATAATCATAACTCTTAAAGCTAAATGGTTTGTTTTGTAAAAGACAAAATTAGGCATGATACGGAAACGCTGATATGCTGATATCTGATATTTGTTGGGAAATACACAAATTCATCATAGTAATGTTTATGTTTCTTGATTTATAGCTTAAGAAGAATAATTAAATTAAAAAGGCGTAGGAAATGGGGGGAAGGGGCACGGCCCCAGGGTATCAGCACATCCCTCTACTCCACCCCAAAAACTTAAAGTATATTTTATTGCATGTTTTTCTTGATTTATGCAAATCATAAAATCTTTCACCAATGACAACGTTATGTCAGAGACTTCCTGGTCAAATTTCAAATAGTCATCATGCAACGTGCTTCCTTCCTGCGCAGTCCCCAATAGCTCTGAGTTCATGCAGCAGCTTCACTGTGGTTTTATTTTGGGACAAGATTCTCTCTCCAATTTCCACATAATATATAAATTAATATAAATTTTCTCTCTTCAAGCCCACTGAAGCTAATCGTTCAGGAACGCAGGTCATCGCCGCTTTATAACGATGGAGTCAGAAAGGGACCGTCTAAAAAGTGCATGACATGTGCGACTATGTAAGATTCAACCAAGAATCCTACACAATTGTTTGCTGCATCTCTATGCTCTCTGCCCCCCAGGGTAAACTCGCTTCCCCCAATGCCAAACTCCTTCCTATGCCACTGTATCTAATTGCCCTTTAGTATAAATACCAAAGGTTCTTGCACTTCTGCAATACGATAAATGCCTCATCATGTATCTGTTTATAATTACTGGTCAAACATACAGTTAGGGATCCGTATAATGCTTATAATTTTTTTAAATTGTCTGCCATACACTTTGATTTCTAATTGTAAATGTTGTGTATTAGTTACCAGATGAGGCGTAACATATGATAGCAAATCACAGATTTTTATATAGTCCCCCAATCTGCAATTCAGCACCAGGAAGTAGTGCTCGGCACTACGATGATATAACATTATATATATATATATATGATGTCAGTGTACAAATTTCATAAAAGTATTTTCCCAACAGTTCACAGATGGACGCAGTTGATTTTTAAAACTGTAACACGTTTTTTTTTTTTTTTTTGTTCCCACCTGTTCAGGTTTAGAGATGGCACGGTACCACTTATTCTTTTCTAATACTGATACTGACGCTGAAACCTTTAAAAGCTTTAAACTGATTGATGGACTTCACTTAAAATCCTTTGCTAAAAAACAACAATAAAAAAAAAAAACTAAATAGAAATGCAGCTTTTGTTTATTCAGTTAAACCCTCACAAAAATGACTTGTATAATGACGTGTAAATGCAATAAAAACCAATTCTAACAAGGTGAAAGGTTAAATTTGAGGTTAAAAGGTTAAAGTGCATTTGCGCTACTAATTATTAGGATATGTGCCATCAACATGGTCGAGTATGGTGGTGTATTTTTCGTACGCACACATTTAGAAATAGGTTCCTCGAGTGCTCTTTGAATGTTTAAGGGTTCTAAGCGTGCTGAAGGGGCTCTTTCTGCTGAAAGATTTTGTTGATGAAAATGAACTCAGGGAAGGAGCAGGGCTTTAGGAAGCCACTGATTGCACTTTGTAATTGAGTTTAATGTAGTAAATTATCTTTTGAGTATGTTGTTTGGAAAATGAAATGAAGGGTAAGCTTGGAGTAGTAGTAGTAGATTTCCCCCAGCTAAAAATGACTACAATAATATTAATAATATGCATTTCTGGAAGTTCACTAATATTCACTTGCCATTTGGTTCAAAATCCAGAATCTACCCGCTGAAGAAGGAAAGACGCAGCGGCAAAGACGCCCAAAACAGAAACGCAAACTGAAACATAGATTTTGGTATTCCCTGACGTCTCTCTCTCTCTCTCTCTCTCTCTCTCTCTCTCTCTCTCTCTCTCTCTCTCTCTAAGAGGTGTGTTTCAGGCCACAGGGAGATGATGTGCAGAGACGTGGCGTTCTGTGTAATGGCTCCCGCGAGGTTTGTCTCAGGGTGGGGGGTTGGAGGCTATAAAGCTGGTGTGTGACCGAGTTGTTTGTGACTGCGCTCTCAAAAGGGAACACGCTGCACCGTCGGGGCGGCGCTGAGGCGCTGTAGTGGGAGAGACGAGAGGGCAAGAAAGCAAACACACAAGCACACACACTGTATGTTCTGTATTTGCTGTGCTAGTATTAGATGCGAGCATTGTTCTGCTTTGTTCTGTGAAGTGGGATCTGGTGGATCTGTGAGTCAGAGATGTCCCAGGGGTGACGTAGATCAAAGACATTTACACTCGTCTGGTGTGATCACAGAAAAACTCTACGCTGCTGGACACAACCTTATAAAAGTGGCATTTCCGTGAAAATGACAAGAAGTCTTGCATTTCTGATCAATTATTTCACTAATAATGTAATTCAGTATCGGAGCATTCAAGCAGACGATGTTAAGTAAGGAAGAACACTTTATAGGAAAAGAATCGATAGTGTGGTGCGAGTGGTCATCACCAAAGTTGGTTATGTTCCTACACGAGCAGATCTAGAAGTACCACAGCAATTTACCAATGCTAACAATCATGTGACTTAAATGTGAAAAATGTGTTGTTGCTTTATCGAATCATCTGAAAAACCACCTCATGCCAGTGGAAAAACTGCGATATTTGAGAGTTTCTTTAAAATTGTTTCCATTACTCATTTTTTAGTTTAGTGCATTAAGCGGATTCATTTAAACACAGCTATTGTTTGTATCGCTCCGCTGGTCAGCGTTCACCAAGTAAGATTTCAATCCTAGCACCAGCCTCACTGAAACAGTTACTGTTAGTGTTAGTGTTAGTGACCTCATCAGCAGACGTGGCAAACGATACATTTTTAATGGATACGGCTTCTGACTTAAATTTTTAAAGCTCGTCAGATGAAGATGAAATGAAAAGGAAGAAGCGAGGCCGACGCACCTTTAAAGGGAATGTACACATCGTCGTGAGCTAGCTGGCCAGATAGCCGTCAGTCAGCGCAGCTTGTTCAGGATCTGTTTCTGTTCGCGGAGCAAAATGAAACAAATACACTTACTCAATATGAAGATCTGATTTATAAAACTATTGTATTTAGGCAATATGATGCTCATAATTGTGCCGTTATATCGTCATTATGATGTACTGAATATCAGCAATAATTATTTGTTTAGCTCCGCCAACACAGATGAAGAAGTCTTTATAGCATGTCGACTAGCTTGCTTTTGGTACAATTGGAATCTCTTCTTTCTGTTCATCTCCATCTGAAAATCTTGGCATTTACCGTGTCCCCGGATGCCATCCCTATCCCTGCCGCAGTAAGCGTTTCGAACTAGGAAGTGGAAATTGTACAAGGTGAACGCAGACGAGCAGAGTGATGTACACAGTGAAACGTCTCAGTGCCGTTACATTTCATATCAGCGCTCTTGGAATGACCAATGGAATCAGCAGACCTGAACTAACTATAACAGTATAATGTTCAATAACTTGAATATCCAACATTCAAGATCCTACACTATTTCTAGGTCCATATTTTAAATGTGCGATAGTGACCATGTTAACTGCTTTGGATAAAAGGACAGATTTCCCTCAAGCCTAATCTCTTGTGTTGAAGCGTGACGTTTCGCTCGTTCAAGTTGTTGTCGATAATATAAATGTAAAAATTAATTATTGTATTAAATTAGAAAATAAGAATCACTAGTGCTCTCCGACATTTGGTCTCCCACTGAATCATGTATAAACAGTCGTTCCTTACAAAAAAAAAAACGCTTTTTTGAAGATTTTTCTGAAGGTTACAAAGCAACGATACTGGACACTTTGTCGTTAAATGATAAATAAACATCTCTCCACTACACAAGAACGCAGACATTCATATAAATGCATGATACTCACAGAGGTGCTGTTATAGAAAATAAATCAACACCAGTGCTCTTCTAAATAATTACCAAAGCCTTGACTGTAATCGAATTGTGACCTTTCTATACACTGCCACGCATACTAAACAAGAGAGTGTGTTTTTATCTTGACAGATAAACAGAAGCGCTCGTGTGCAGTAAGAGGAGCTGAGCAGTAAGGCTAAGCGGTGTTGGGTTTCCACCAGGGGCTGATCATTTTGGCGTGCCCATTTCATTATGTGTAATAAAAGACCAAATGAGACCAAATGTAAACCACATAACTCATTAAACTCAATATTTCCCAATAATCTAGCAGTAATTTATTGACTTTTCTTTCTGTCATTCTCACTTTCACGAGTCACAAATGAACAGTTTTTGGCATCATCATTCACACACACCCAGACTTCAGCATACAGTACACACACATGCACGCATACACGGTCATGACAAATGATCATGGCGTGTCTTGTCGGAGAGAGGTTTTTGTTTTTACGAGAACAGTGTCCGTGAGGGTGCTAGAGATTTGCAGACGATCTGCCAAGAGATGTTTCATCAACTTAGAATTTTGCTGACCTCGCTCTCTCAGTGGTCGCTGCGAATTCTCCAATGAATTCTTCACGTCTCATCAGGAGACATGAGATTTAGCGAGGCTTTTCATGCACAAGAAATCCGTGCCGTTCTGGGAAAAACGTATGCATGTAAAAATGCTTTAAAACCTGAGCGAGGTATTGATTTTTATCTAAGGACACGCAACACATGCACCATAACGAGCTAAAGATCTAGACAAAAGTCAAAATGAAATCAAGATTCATCCAGTGCAAGTGTGTAAGTTAGTGATTTATTTATTCATTTTTTATAAAAAGAATAAAAGATGATTACTGAGCCAGGGAGAAGAAAATACGTCATGATCTAAAGGTCCTGAGCTGCTGTGAGTCACCTGTCAATCCTGTAATAGCAATCGACAGTCAGCGCTGTGTCAGGGATGTCGGCTAAAATATGTAGTCAGCTCAGATACGTCCAACATCGTCACACTGCAACTTCACGCACAAATGACGTCTCGCCACAGGATGGCAACTAACCAATCAGAAGAGACAGCTGGTGAAAGAGTCAGTATAATATGCAAAGTAGACAAAAATGATTCAGTAGTGATGGAATTTTAGCATTTTCCCTAACGCATGACAGCCAGATGATTTGTCCATGTTCTGGACTTTGTTGCATCTTTTGTTATAAAGTCATTTTAGCTACAGAACTCATGATAGATGGTTGTGAAGGCGCTGGAGGTATTTTTTGTATCTCAGACTTGCTCCAGATTGAGTCAGCTGGACTATCTGCTCGCCTTCAGTGCGTATATTTCTTTGTGGCAACCTGTCATCATCATTTCATGCTGCTTCTTCCATAGTAATAACACATGAAGAAGTCTCAATCACCGATGTTGTTTGCATTCCAGCTCCCGGTGTGACCGTAGGCTAGCTGGTCCGGCTTCAGGAGCAGGATGTCAATATGGCTGCCCAGCTGCTTGTTCCTCCCGGACCTGACAGCTTCCAGCCCTTCCTTCCAGAATCACTCGCTGCCATCGAGCGGCGCATCACCGAGGAGGCGGCCCAACGGTCCAAAGGCGAGAGGCGCAGCGACGAAGATGATGAGAATGGGCCCAAGCCCAACAGTGACCTGGAGGCAGGGAAATCCCTGCCCTTCATCTACGGGGACATCCCTTCTGAACTGGTGTCCGTACCCCTGGAGGACCTGGACCCCTACTACAGCAACCAGACAGTATGAGAGCGGGAAGGGAGGGTGGGAACACAAAAGAGGGAGTGATGGCCAGGGAAGGAGTTATATGGAAGAATGTAAGATGGGATGGGGTAAACGATGAGATGGGAATTGGAAGGGAAGCGCAGAGGAAGAGATGATCAAAAAATGTGGGAAAAAAGACAAAGTTGGCAGCGATAGAAGGACAGCATGGAAGTGAAAGATGAAAAGAACAGGGATGTGATGGGTAGGTGATGAGGAAGGAAGGGAAGAATGGGGATAGAAAGAAAAATGGAGGGGAAATAAGAGTAAGGAGGGAGAAAAGGCTACAGGGAAGGGAGAGGACGAAGGGGGAAAGGATGGTGAAGGAGTGAAAGGATAGAAGGTCCATGGTGAGAACAGAAGGAGGGAAAGGAAACGTAGAGCATTAGCAAGAACGACATATAGGGTTAAAAGGAGGGAAGGAAAGGAAATCGAGTAAGGTTACCTAAGACGGAATGAAAGGCTCAAGCACCTGAGTGAAACAGAGGAAGGATGAAGGAGTGATGAGTGAAAGGGTAGAGGGAGGAAATATGGAAGGAAAGTAAAGGAGAGAGAGAGGGAGGGAGGGACGGAGCAGAAGAAGAGGGAGGTGGATTTATGGGGGAAATGTTTTCATGATGAACTGATTCACCAGAATGTAAAGCATTCTAGAAAAATGCGTAATTTGACGAGACTGAGAATTGCCTTTGCAAGTTTAGATATTTGAATAAGTTTGACCTGAATTCAGCTTTTTGAAATCCAGCGGAGGGAAAAAAAATCAAGCAGTAGAAAACTGTTAAGTTTTAAAGCATCTTGTTATATAAATTTGAAAAAGGGACACTCGAGTGTTCTTTAGGTGGTTAAAGGTGAACGACTCTATAGGAATTTTTGAATTGGAATAGGGAAAATCTCCGCTGTATGGTTCTACCGTACAATTTCTTTAGGTTTTCCGAAGGGGCAAATAAGAAACACATACAGGGGGCAATAAACACAAATCTTTAGAAAATCTTTTTTTGCTCCCATTTTTGAGATTCAGGCAACATATTAACCTTTGACCTCGGAGATGTGGAGGTGCTTTTATTACACATAATTATAAAGCGCTTCTACTGCCTGAAAACGTCTTCATCCCGATATCTAAGAATTCGGGTGCTGTTGAAATGACTTTAACTCAATACTTTAAGTGTGTGTTTTTTTTTTTTTTTATTATATCTGTGCACGAACTCTGAACAGGAGCATGGTTTTATTCACATTTTTCCTGAATTGCCTTGTTTTCCCAGACCTTTATAGTATTGAATCGTGGGAAGGCGATATTCCGTTTCAACGCCACGCCTGCCCTCTACATCCTGAGTCCGTTCAACCCTATAAGGAGGCTCTCCATTAAAGTGCTGGTGCATTCATATCCTTCAATAGCAGAGTAGAATGCATGATAGGAGCTGTGTGTGTTTGGGTATAAAAACCGTGAATGTAATATACAATCCTTGACGACCGTCCACGATATTCAGTTTTGTGATCATGTGCACCATTCTGACCAACTGCGCCTTCATGACGCTTAGCAACCCGCCAGACTGGGCCAAGAACGTGGAGTAAGTCTGCGGTGTTTCTTCCTGTTTGTCATTAAAGGTGCAGTTTGTAATGTTTAAAAGTGTTTCTAGACCTGCAGTAATCTCAAAAGATACTTTGTAAAATGCGCGATTTGCAATATTAGCATGTAGTGTATGTATTTATCTAGTTTTTTTTTTTTCATTTTTCAGATTTCTGTTATGTTTTTCTGGTCCTAAAATAAACTCCACCCCCAGATGGAACAGGGGGTGGGGCTTTGACTGTTCAGACATATATAGTTTTATATAAAAAAGGGTTGGGGTCATTTGAAGGGATAAGAGGAAGAGTTTTACATGTTTTCTTTGCAATTGCAATGTGTTTTCTCCAGAGAGAGAACTTTTTAAAAAAAAATCACAAATTGCCCCTTTAAATTCAGCGTGCACGTCAGGGCATGTTAAAAATGGCTTTAAAATGTTTGTTTGATTGTCTATGTATGTGAATAAGAAAATTTTGGTCCTGCAGGTACACGTTCACCGGGATTTACACCTTTGAGTCTCTGATTAAGATCCTGGCCCGTGGCTTCTGTGTGGGAAAATTCACTTTCCTGCGAGACCCCTGGAACTGGCTGGACTTCAGCGTCATCGTCATGGCGTGCGTGTCATTAAATCGAATGTCTCTTGCTGTTACACATAGGCTAGTCATTGGCGTGCTTAATACTGTCATTACTTTGACCAAAAATCATTTGATCTTTAATGTCGATCAGCCACGAGGTGTTGGGTGTGAGAAGTTTGCTTCTTACATTTGCGCTTGAGTCTAATCTAGCTAACACGATTAGCATTGGGCTAACTTGCCTTAAACCATAGAGAGTTCAACACACTGTCGTCCGTAAAAGTCGACAAAGGGACACTACGGCGTTTGTATCAAATTATTAAAATGATCACACTGATGAATTGTCGCTGTTGCTAATAGGCGTAGCTTAGCGTTAGCTTGTTCACATAGGAAATAAATTAGATTAGTCTGGCCCTGTATGACACTGTAATCTATGAAAATGGATAAACGTATAAAAGGTCAAAGCAGCCATCTTGAATTTCTTTTCCATATTAAGTACGGAAAATATTATCAGAATAATTGTTGTTAGAAAGTGACGCAGCCATGACAACAAACAAAATCTACCAGACTAGATTACCTGTCGCTAATAATTGTGACTTAGTGTATGCTTGTTCAAATTTCATTGCTAAATTCACTTGAAAGTCCAGTTTCCTCAGAATTACCCCAGAGTGCTTTCTTCATTTATACAGGCTTCAATTAAACGGCTACACTGATCCAAAATCTGGAACTTTTGGTGGTCAAAGACACACAAATGATGAAAAGATGAACTGTTAGCCATTACAATAAATAAAAACTAATAAACCGACAGCGTTTAGCTGTTGCTAATAGTTGTAGCTTAGCATCAGCTTGTTCGTATAGGAAATAAATTAGCTCTTAGATCATTTTTCATTTTGGTTTCAACATTTTTGTCATGGCAGTTTAAAAAAAAAAAAAAAAAAAAAAATTGAAACGGCCATATTGCATCATCCAGTTTGTTAGCTTGTTAGCTTTGTTAGCTTAAGGACACCAAACATCTTGGCAGATCGACTACATTTAAGAAAACCGTGTGACATTTGAACTCCTCCTTTCAAGAGTTTTAAGAAAATCTGTGTATACCTGTTGCTATAGTGATGCCATGTGCGACCATGAGTGTGTGTGAGGGATGCATGGTGTATGTGTGTGTGAGCTTTGTGGTAACTCTCTATTTGATCCTACAGGTATGTAACTGAGTTTGTAAACCTAGGCAATGTCTCAGCTCTGCGCACTTTCAGAGTGCTCAGAGCATTGAAAACAATCTCAGTTATCCCAGGTAAGAGATACGTGTGGGTGCGCACGTGTGTGTGCGTGTGTAGGCGTGCGCATGCCTCCTTTTTGCGTGTGCGTGTGTATGAATGCACATGCGCAAGGTGTCAGTCAGGTGTGTGTCCACGTGCAACGTTTTCCCTCTTTTGCTGCCTTGTCCCGTCCTAACGTGCGTGTGTTTGTATGTGTGCGTGTGCGCGTGCGTGTGTGTGTGCGTGCGTGTGTGTTTGTGTGATCCTCCCTCCCTCTCCTGTCCCTCCCCTCCTTACAGATATGTAACTGAATTTGTGGATCTGGGCAATGTCTCTGCACTGAGAACCTTCAGGGTTCTGCGAGCACTCAAAACTATTTCAGTGATCCCAGGTGAGCGCTAGTTCCCAGCTCCCAGCTCATGGCCAGAGGCTGCCTCTGTGTCCATCCCAACTCTCGCTCACGCCATCCCCTTCCTCCGCTGGCCTCTCTCACTCATTCTGTCGCGCCTAGCGGCTTGAGAAAAGCAGGAATCCATTTACACGGAAACAAAACCAAAAAAAAAAAAAAAGAGAGACAAAAGGATTCCAGGCTTTTGTAGAAAACATTCTGTAGTGTTCCTTCCTCCTTCTGTTAGACGCGGCTCTGTTATTTCCCACAGATCTCCACGTCTTGGGGAATAGACAGGCCTTTTTAATTTGTGTTATTGTTTTGCATGAGACATTGCTAAAGGCTACAGTGTGACGTTTGGAGGACGTCTCTTCTCTTCTCTTTTCTTCTCTTCTCTCGTTTACGTTTCCTGCCGGACCTTTGTCTGCATGCGCTCCGTCGTCGGTCTGTTTGATTTTGTGTTGTGTGAGTGTGAAGCATGGCAGCCCTTTGCCATGACACACACGCATGCACGTTTCCACTTGTACAATGCACTGCTGTACACATACACTCCATGTTTTAATGTTTTTAACAAGCAATCTCTTAAAGCATGTGCCAATCTAAAATGCGCTACTAATGCAGTAACATGCTGTCATCGCTGGCCAGCATTAAACCTGCTCGGCTAAAGACGTACTTTAATGACTCCATGACTACTGCCACAACTCCAGTCATGAAGTGCCGGGTCAGAGGAATGTGGTCAGACTCGGGAATATGCATGCTTACATACGTGTATAACGTTCATCGGCTTCATAAACACGAGACAAATCATGTTGCTTAAATGTAGCTACTACACGGATCAATAAACCCTAAACATAAAGCCTTAAATAGGATAATGACTGAACTAACTGGCCCGTATAAAAGGATTTATTTTTAGATGTGACTAAATATAAATCTGTTGGGATCTTGCAAAAGAAATGAAAGGAATACTCCAGTGTTGTTTAACCACACCTCAAGCCACTATATGTGTAACGTATAAGCAATTACCCAGGACAAGAATTTCAATTTTCACATTTCTGGAGAACCTGTTTAATCGAAACACACTTCTAATGGAAGGGCAGCTGTTGAATATTTAATATACGTGACTGTATATTTCATACAGGTACAATCTATCTGTTGAATTCCTCTTGATGAAAGAGAAAAAGAAATCATACCGAAAGTGCTTTATGTAGTTTTACCAGCTTACACAAACTGCAGTTAAACAGTAAAAAGAAATGAATGAATTAGGTACAGTTCATGCTTGTCTTTTTTCCTAAAAAAAAAAAAAAAACGTGTTCCGACTCGCGTATTACTATGAAATTTGGGGCTTAATTTACTTGAATTCTTTTGATGAAATAATTCGTGGATGCCAGACAAGGTTTGCATAATTGTTTACCAACGACTGCCCTTAGACTTCTATTATAAGTGAATTTTGTGTAAACGGTTTGTTCCTTTCTCGGTATAGAGATCATAAATCAGACCTACGCTACATATGCTGTAGATAGACGTGAAGGGGAAAAAAACCAGGAGTATTCTTTTAATCCGTGTGTGTGAAGGTTTCCGTGTGGGCGTGTGTGCCTGATACACATCGTGTGTCCCTGCAGGCCTGAAGACCATCGTGGGAGCTCTGATCCAGTCAGTAAAGAAGCTGTCGGACGTCATGATCCTGACCGTCTTCTGTTTGAGCGTGTTTGCGCTAATCGGCCTGCAGCTCTTCATGGGAAACCTGCGGCAGAAGTGTGTCAGGGTTCTGCAGTGGAACAACACGGAGAATTCCACTGAGAACAACTTGACCACAGCGCTTAACATCAGCACAGGCATCGAGCTGCTCAACACCACCAACGCTTTCAACTGGACCGAGTACATCAACAACAAGGGTGCGTGGACTTTAGGGTTGGAATGCAATGCAGACAGCGTGGTCTAAACCTATACAAATGCAGACACGAATAGGAGGAGCACCATTGTTTGAGACCGTTGAGACAAGACAAGCTTGTGAGACAACCAAAGACCACGTTCATCACATACGCTGTTTATTGATTCATCCTTAGTAATTGCCTGGTCAGGATTGTGGTGGTTTAAATTATTCAAATAGGTGGTTTATATTTTGGGAACAGAACCAATTAAATTCGCCGGAGAATATCTTGGACAGGAAGAAACAAAAATAACAACTGCATGAGTGGAAATAAAAATTGGTCTCTAGCCGAGACCAATTGTATTGAACTATCCGAGCCCGAATTCACACACCATGCTGACCCTGCTGACATTTCTATCTCTGTGGGGTTTTTCAGTCCAAGTTAGGCCACGCCCACTCCATGTTTAAATCCGAATACAGATACAGAACTAAATAAATACAGATACAGACATCGTGTTACACAGTGTCATGCCCATTAGGATGTTGTGTGTGTGTGTGTGTGTGTGTGTGTACTATATATATTCTCTGTATACATATCTATTTTTACATATGTGACACTATCACTACTATATGTGTGAGTTAGATGTTAGATGTTTGATGACATAAGAGGGCCTTCGGGTGATGTTGAGTCCACCAGTGGTCCAAGTCATGAGTCACTGTGTGTGTGTGTGTGTGTGTGTGTGTGTGTGTGTGTGTGTGTGTGTGTGAGAGAGAGCCCTATGTGCCCCAGGGACAGAGCTCATAACCCATATGGTTCAAAGGTCAAACTTAGTTTAGACACAGACACTTTGGCTGTAAGCTAGAGCTTGCAGTCCAAAAGCAATTTGTGTGTTTGTGTGTGAGAGAGCGAGCGCGAGAGAGAAAGAGCGTTATCATTAATTTTCTGTTGTCCTCTTTTTCCAACAGATAATTATTATTATCTTCCCAACCGCAGAGATGCCTTGCTGTGTGGGAATGGCAGTGATGCAGGGTAAAAAAATTAATTTAACATTTAAAATATTTAATATAACAACTGAGTGCAAAAGTTTGTACCCCCCCAGGTTTCTAGGTACAATCATTTTAAATTGTACCTCTTTTTAATTGCAGGTGTGGTTTCAATTAAAAGCTTTTTATTTTTTACCACAACAAATAAACGCTGAATTAAATCGAAGCTAGCTTTAGTCAACTTGCACCAAATCACTGACCGTACCTTTATGTGTTTAATGCTCCTTCAGTTTATTAAGTAGTGCTTGTAAATGAGTGTATGTGTGTGTGTGTTCTCTGCAGGCAGTGTCCTGAAGGATTTGTGTGTATTAAGGCGGGCCGTAACCCCGATTACGGCTACACGAGCTTCGACACATTCAGCTGGGCCTTCCTCTCTCTCTTCCGTCTCATGACACAGGATTTCTGGGAGAATCTCTATCAGCAGGTGAACATTCTTTTCTCTTTCTGGGAAAATACCATTGCGGTTAGTGAAACATTCATTCTGTTGGAAACTGATGCGAGGAGAACCAATCAGGTTGGAGGATTCAAGATTCTGTAGCTCGTGGCCAGAAAAGTGATATTAAAAGATACAAGATATTAATAATGATAATAAATAATTTTTGGGGTGTCTGTATGGGGGAGACTATCCTTACACACAGCATGTGTGTGTGTATTGTGTGTCACAGACCCTGCGTGCTGCTGGAAAGCCATACATGGTGTTCTTTGTGCTGGTGATATTCCTGGGATCGTTCTACCTGGTGAATTTGATCCTGGCTGTGGTGGC
Source organism: Notoglanidium macrostoma (assembly GCA_030068235.1). Taxonomy (NCBI): domain Eukaryota; kingdom Metazoa; phylum Chordata; class Actinopteri; order Siluriformes; family Auchenoglanididae; genus Notoglanidium; species Notoglanidium macrostoma. Next base: position 27,470,955 of record JAQQZR010000036.1, on the reverse strand, counting down.
CATGGCGTACGATGAGCAGAACCAGGCCACCATCGAGGAGGCGCAGCAGAAAGAGGAGGAGTTTCAGGCCATGCTGGAGCAGCTGAAGAGACAGCAGGAGGAGGCACAGGTAAAGACACACACACACACACACACACACACACACACACACACACACACACACACACACACACACACACACACAGAAAGAGA
>JAQQZR010000036.1:27442818-27453628 GCA_030068235.1 Notoglanidium macrostoma | reverse complement strand
AGATGCTGGGATTGGCTCCAGCTTCCCCGCCACCCAGACGGATAAAGCGCTATAGATAATGGATGGATGGATGGACGTTTACACACAAAAAAAAAAAAAAACAATGGAAAATCAGCCCGGGTTTTTTTTTTGTTTTTTTTTTCCCAAATGAATCAGTTTTGCAGCTTAATTTGAATTCAGTGATGTGGTTTTACCGAGCTGTCCAAACCTCACTGTTATTACTCTGTGATTGACAGCAGTATCCTTCAGAGTGCTGCTCGGTATCTCGGCTTCTGATTAGCCGCTCCTGACACGCTTGGACGCTTTTCATTTCATTTGAACAAAGAGTAACCTGTTCTACACAGACGATTCCCTTGGCTATTTTTCTTCCTGTAGGATGAAGTAACCCAAATTGTAAAATGTGACACTGAATAATCCTCTGATTATCTTAGAACTTACTGTGTATTTATGCACATTTGCATCTTAGGCAGCTTGCATTCATCATCATTGTGTTATTCACCTTGATCTCCAATTTACAGCTGAGGTCAAAAGGTTAAAAGAACAAAAGTTCTTTAGTCAGCTTTTTTTACAGCACACACACCGTATGTATGCATGTATGTATATAGACAGCGTGTATAGGTCACAGCCCAGACACCAGCATAATACTGTTCCCCTCGAGCAGATGGAGGTGGTTATCTGTTTAGCATCTGCTGACTCATCGGTGACTCATTCCCACCTCGTTCACACACACACACACACACACACACACACACGAGCCTGGAATGCTGGGACTTTAATCCCCCAGAGGGTGCCAGCTTGTCACAGAGACGCCGGCACCCACTCTCCACCCGACACCTCGCTTTATCCTGTCGTTCTGACGCTCAGTAACGTAGAAATGCACCGAAATGGAGAAATTGACCCGGGTTTCCACTCTGAGGTTGATTATTTTCCTACATCTTCTCTATTCAGCTTGTCTTCAGCATGGATTACACTTTTAGTCAAGCAATCAAGCAATTGCCGTTGCTATTCTTATTATTTATATTAACCTGTAATCGGAGCTGATGGTACAGAAAATCCACACCTAAATATCTCCCTCAGTGTTAAATACTCGATTCTGATTGGTCAGAAGGTGTTGATTCATTTGTAATAAAAGCAGGTTTATCTTAATGCACTGGTTACAGGTTATAATACTTTTGTAACAACTTACTCGGGAACATTTGTACGGCGGACGCTGCACGGAGGTCAAAAAACGCTCAATTGCCGATAAGATTTCCGTAAGGAGACGTTTATTTTGCACTGACGAGACTTTGTACCAGTCAGAGGTACAGCTGTGAGCTTCACAAGCTGCTTCTTTGGATGTCTTGACTTTCTTCACAGATGTTCCACAACATATGAACTATAAATGGTTAATATATAATAATTATATATATATAATAATTATGGTTGTAATAAATAATTCACCGCGAGCTCAGTGTTATACACGTGAATACATAGTTGTGATAGAAGCCATGTGGCCGGAACAAGCGAGATCAGAATGTGTTGTGCGAGCATAATTAAAGCCTACCCAAACTTATTTATTTCAATTTTTAACATAAATCTGTATTACATACTTTTTAAAGTGTACCTTGGCTTTTGGCTAGTCGGCTTGCTAGTTAGCTAGATGGATAGATAGAAAGAAAGACAGATAGAGCAAGAGAGGTTTAAATGTATTAGATGCCAAATTATTTTATTGTTGTGTTTAATATGTTATTTTGCTTGCTTTTTGGTAATCATACTGCTTTGTCCTGTTTTTTGTTTTTTTTCTTTGTGTGTGTGTGTGTGTGTGTGTGTTTTAGGTGTCTCTGGTCAGCCTTGTTGCTACTGCTCTGGGTTACTCGGAACTGAGTGCCATTAAATCACTGAGGACTCTGCGTGCTCTGAGACCACTACGAGCATTATCACGCTTCGAGGGCATGAGGGTAAACACACACACCACACACACACACACAAAGAATAACTTTTACTTGTCACTGTAAATGTAACTATTATATAATCCGATTCAGCTGATGAATACATGTACAGGAAGTGATTTATTTACCTATTTATTTGTTTGCATGGTTGTTTTCATGTTCTCTGATGAATCCTTGGTGCTTATTGTGATGTTTCTGTTGTGCCTTTGACCTTTAATTTGTCTGTTGTGTGTCTTTTTTTCATTCGCAGTACACAAATGTAGTGACATCATCGTGTCTCAGACAAGGTTTTTTGGTTCCTGTTCTGATTTTGTCTGTCTGTCTATTTTGTCATGAGCTCAGGTGTCTAAAAACAAACACATAAAAAAGCTCTAATTGAGAAGCTGCTGTAAGATTTTCTCAGCGGTGTGTAATTACATGACCGGTTCATCACGAGCCAAAACGAGCCCCTCTGTAGCGCTCACAGTTATTAGTGAACACCCTTTCCCCCCCCCCAAATAATCTTAGTCACTATTTTCCTTCAATAATGCAATAACAAACAGTGCGTGTACTCCCTCTGTACCTCACTCAACTAACACCATTAATATACAGAATGTGATCGTCCCTGCCCACCGTGTCTGATCATACAGTATGTGGGTAAGGGTTCCGGCGTCTGAGATCTGAACGCTGTGTTACGACAGGTCGTCGTGAACGCTCTGCTCGGCGCCATCCCCTCCATCATGAACGTTCTGCTCGTGTGTCTGATCTTCTGGCTCATCTTCAGCATCATGGGCGTCAACCTGTTCGCCGGCAAGTACTACCACTGCGTCAACAGCACCACGGACGAGCTCCTCCCCATCGGCGTGGTGAACAACAAGTCCGAGTGCCTGGCGATGGTCAACGACAGCGCCCGCTGGAAAAACGTCAAGATCAACTTCGACAACGTGGGAGCCGGATACCTGGCGCTGCTCCAAGTGGTGAGGAGAGCTTTCACTAGTACGGCTCCAAATCTAACCACGATTAACGGACCGTTTTCTTAACAGTTAAAGGGTATTTGTGAATGCAATTCCAGTAAAGTTATTACCGCTTTGCGTAAATCTGATAACTAGTTCTCTGCATATTGAACTCCTACTCTTGCTCTCACCGCAGGCCACTTTTAAAGGCTGGATGGACATCATGTACGCCGCAGTAGATTCTCGCAATGTAAGTCTCTCCAGCTGCGGCACAAAACACTGCTCTTTGTGGGGTATTTTTTTTTATATGCAAGCTAGAAGATTTCAGCTAATAATTGATGCCCTGTGAGCAGGCAGGAACACTGAAGTTTTCTCCGTGGCAGGTCTGTTTAGGTGGGAGTGCGTGAAGCTTAATTTTAGGCGTAATTATACCAGTAATATGTACCAATCTCTTTTACTCCCTGAGTGGTAGAAGCTCTACGCAGCCGTGGGGTTACTGCATGACTGGGCAATTAACGTTCTGGGCCAGCTCGCAGTGTTGAGGTGATTAACCATGCTGCATTGCCTGTATTTAAAAAAAACGGATTGTATAAATTGTAAAAACGTAATGCGGATCTTGGCAAATAGTACTGTACTTTTAAGTTAGTATAAAAGTGCATTAACTGTTTCAGAAGAGCTCCTGCCAAACAAAATGCGTCTTGAGCGTTCAGGTCACAAATGGACTGCTGAGACACGTCGCCGTTTACACCTGTGTTTATCATGCGTCTCCAAGGTGTCCAGCTGACCACTTTTGTTCAAATTTCGTTACTGCCTACGTCACGTCCGCTAGAATTTCAAAGGTCCCCATGCAAAACTATATTAAATCGTTAAACCTGCAACATACCTTCATTATTTCTTGCACTCCAACCACGTACATCGGTGCTCCTCTACATTGTTTTCTAACATGCTACCAAAACAACCACCGCGTCCAGAATTAATGATGTATTTTCCTGTTACATCCGTGTCGGGGACGCATTAGAGTTTACACTACAGAAGGTATGTGGTCAAATGCGTCCCAGATCACCAAGTGGTTTGAGTGAATGTGTCTTGAATGTGTCTTGGAGGTCGTTTAGACTCGTATTTGTTCACCGGACAGGTGTGATCAGATCGCCCAAGACGCATTTTAATACCAAGTGTAAATTGAGGTCCTGTATTTTCTCCTTACGTGTGTGACGCGAACAAAACGACAAAGCGACAGCGCAACATGACAGCTGAATTAAGAATCTTATTTTAAATATTACTTTATTTTCTCAAGAATTCCATGCAAATTTGTTACGGAGCAGTGAAGCGCCAAATACACACGATTAGCTTGATCTTGCACCGTTTATTTTCTATTCCCCACTCACTTTACTTGACTTTAGTTCCTACCTGCAGTTACTGTTTGATGCACAAAATGTAAAGAAACCCTGTCATTACATGTGTATGGAAACATTACGAAAAAAGTAATGCATGGAAGGAAGGTGTAGAGAGAGTCGGCGCCTCTGGTGAGCAGGTATGTAACGATATATCGTGCATCGATAAAAAAGGAACCGCGATTAATCGTTTTAGTTTTTCCTCGCTGTAATTGCTTTATTTAAACAGAAGAGGGCGAAAAAATCCGAAAAAATGAAACAAAAACAAAATTGTTTTTAAATCAACAAGAGGAACATTTGAGTTGATAAGCAACAAGAAAACAAGTGTTGCATTTTTTTTGGTAGTAATTTTTAGTTTAATTAAATTTTTTTTGTCATTCGAAAATGTTGCGGAAAAATCGACTCGTGAACCCGATATTGTGACTCAAATGGCGAATTGAATGACTTGTTACATGGCAACTGCTGAGTGTACGTAGCTAGCACAGTTAGCTTGCATCAAATCTAGTACGACACACGTAACGTAAATCAAATGAGACGGGCCACGCCCACAAGAGAAACAAGCGACGCGACTGAATCGCCACTTGCGGGTGTAAACGAAGGGTTAAACTAACACTTAACAAGATGTGATCTTTGCAGGGAGATATCCGAAACATTTCAAAAAAACATTTCCACATTGTTGGCGAAATATATTTTTTCTGTGCTCTTTTTTCAGACACAGTGACCTCCGAGATGTTAGATATAATATACAATTAAAATAAACAGCTTACAGATATTTTTTCCCATCTTGCAGCTGGAGGAACAGCCGGACTATGAAGTGAACCTGTACATGTACCTGTACTTCGTCATCTTCATCATCTTCGGCTCCTTCTTCACTCTCAACCTCTTCATTGGTGTCATCATCGATAATTTCAACCAGCAGAAGAAGAAGATGAGTGTTTAAAGCGGGATAAATGGGGCCTGGGTTTAGTAAACACACACGCACACACACACACACACAACCTCAGAAATCCACAAATCCATGATAGGAACCATGTGATTGTTTTTTGTGTTGTTCGTTTCCTAAAAACAGAATCACGTACAAAATTTACACTATAGTTAAATATTTGGTCCCTAAACGCTCACCTGCATTAGCAAGGCAGCTCTGCTTCACTGACATTTATTGGTTTAGGTGACTAGCATGCAGGTCTGTGTGCACTGTGATTGGATTACAGATAAGATTCATGTGGATGAGGTTGTAACCAGCCCTCTTTAATTTTTGTCCTTTACCTCGGAGGTCAGGACATTTTCATGACAGAAGAGCAGAAGAAGTACTACAACGCCATGAAGAAGCTCGGCTCGAAGAAACCGCAGAAACCCATCCCGAGACCCACAGTACGTACAGCAGAGTAAACAGGAAATGAGGAAAGGACCGTGCTTTATGTATGGTCGAGTGCAAAAGTTTGCGTCCCCAGGAGAAATTGTTGCCGTTTGTAGCAACAAGACATGTTTCGGTTTCATGGACTTTCCTTAACAAAAATGGTCCCATTTAAAAAAAAACAGTGAAAAATCCACAGGATGTGAGTAACTAAATCTATTGAGCCCCACTCATGACCAGAAAGAAAATATATATATATATATATATTTATATATTGTGGCCACGTTTTACAAATTTTTTCCTTCATTTTTAGGTACAACGTTTTAATATTTCGTTGCCTTATTTATTTGTTCCCTCGTTTTAGGTACATCATGGCCACGTTTTAACAATTCGTTCCCTCATTGCGTGTACATCGTGACGATGTTTTAATCATTCGTTCCCTTGATTATTTGTCCTCTTGCTTTAGTTACGTTGTGGCCACGTTTTACTAATTCTTGTTTTAATCTCGTGGTATTATAATCATATAATAATTCCATAACAAGCAGCGTGCGACAGTTTTTACACGTGGACGTGTCAGTCAGCGTTGTCGCAGTATCCTGTGACGGCCTCATACATGTGATGTACAGGAAGTAAGTTTAGTTAAATTAACACAACGTGGGACCTAATTTTGAATGATCTGCAACAGAACCTGTTTCCCACATTGGATTGTTGTCTTGTTTGTAGCTAAATTGTAAAACTGATCATTTGAGGTACACTTTTTTTTGTAGGGGATGCAAACTTTTGCACCCAGCTATAACGTGTGCGGTCCATAATTAATGTAAAAAGAAAGAAAGGCGCTTAACTGAATCAGTGATGACGTTTTTTGCATTTTCCAGAACAAACTTCAGGGCCTGGTCTTTGACCTGATCACAAAGCAGGCCTTCGACATCATCATCATGATCCTGATCTGCCTGAACATGGTGACCATGATGGTGGAAACCGACGATCAGACAGAGGATATGGATAACATCCTGTACCGGATCAACCTGGTGTTCATCGTGCTCTTCACCGGCGAGTGTGTGCTGAAGATGTTCTCTCTGAGACACTACTTCTTCACCATCGGCTGGAACGTGTTTGACTTTGTGGTCGTGATTCTGTCCATCGTCGGTAAGTGCCGGGAAAGTGTTTGGTAAGAAACCCACTCCTCAAACGTGCTCGCTTCAGAAATCACATTTCACTTATTCTGATGACTAAAACATTTAAACGCGATTTACTTTCCTTTGCAGGAATGTTCCTCTCCGAGGTGATCGAGAAGTATTTCGTGTCTCCCACTTTGTTCCGAGTCATCCGGTTGGCTAGGATCGGCCGTATCCTCCGTCTCATCAAGGGGGCCAAGGGTATCCGCACGCTCTTGTTCGCGTTAATGATGTCACTTCCCGCCTTGTTCAACATCGGGCTCTTGCTCTTCCTGGTCATGTTCATCTACGCCATTTTTGGCATGTCCAACTTTGCCTATGTCAAACACGAAGCCGGAATCGATGACATGTTCAACTTCGAGACGTTCGGAAACTCCATGCTGTGCCTCTTCCAGATCACGACGTCTGCCGGTTGGGACGGGCTTCTGGCGCCCATCCTGAACAAGCATGAACCTGACTGTGACAGTGAGACCGAGCACCCGGGCAACTCGTACCGTGGTGACTGTGGCAACCCATCAGTGGGCATCTTCTTCTTCGTCAGCTACATCATCATCTGCTTCCTGATTGTGGTCAACATGTACATCGCAGTCATCCTGGAGAACTTTAGCGTTGCTACGGAGGAAAGCGCAGAACCTTTAAGCGAGGACGACTTTGAGATGTTCTATGAGGTGTGGGAGCGCTTCGACCCGAACGCTACGCAGTTTGTTGAGTACGACAAGCTGTCCGACTTTGCAGATGCCCTTGACCCACCACTGCGCATCCCAAAGCCCAACAAGATCCAGCTGATCGCGATGGACCTGCCGATGGTCAGCGGAGACCGCATCCACTGCCTGGACATCCTGTTTGCCTTCACACTGCGTGTGCTGGGCGAGGAGGGCGAGATGGACGCGCTGCGTGGCCAGATGGAGGAGCGCTTCATGGCCTCCAATCCGTCCAAAGTGTCCTACGAGCCCATCACCACCACCCTGCGGCGCAAGCAGGAGGAAATGTCAGCCATCATTATCCAGCGAGCCTTCCGACGTTACCGCATCCGCATCACGGTCAAGAAGGCGTCAGACATGTTCCGCCAGCGACTGCAGGGCAACGGCGAAACCCTGCCCGAGAAAGAAGTCCTCGTGATCGGGAAGTTTCCAGAGAACTCGGCATCGGACAAAACGGACATGACCCCGTCTTCGGCGTCTCCGCCGTCGTACAACAGCGTGGCAAAGTCAGAGAAGGACAAGTACGAGAAAGAAAGGCGGGAGAAGGAGAGCAGTACAAAAGACACGCGCGAGAGAAAGAAATGAAATCCCGAGACTGTTCAGTGAGAGAACGAAACGAACGTGATGAAGACTGCTCTTTAAGTGAGACACTGTTTACAGATTTTATGGGGAACAAAGCTATGGACTTCCTTCGCGAAGGTTTCGGAACTCATACCAAACTCAGCATGTGTGTGTGTGTGTGTGTGTGTGTGTGTGTGTGTGTGTGTGTATTGCTGTGTGTTGATGAGAGCCCGGCTAGGATGTATGGTGATGAGACATGTTCATGTTCTCAACAAGCTACACGCTGCACACACTCCAGCACACACACGCACACTTCAGAAGAGTGACTGTGACTGTTAAGAAGGACTCGGGTGTGTGTAGAGCGGAGCTTTCCGACACGTCTTTTCATTCCGAGTGTTGTCCAACAATCCCGAGGACATTAGGGTACTGTTACGCGGTCATCAGTAGCTATCACTCCCACTACCACTGGTGTCCTTGTTCTCGAACGGCGTATTATGATATACCTGCACTTGTGTTTGTTACGTTCATTCCTTTTTTTTTTTCTTTCTTTTTTGGAACCATGTCGAAATTTTCTACTCATACTTTCCTTTCCATCGTGTGGACCGTTTCGTCAACGCGCAAGTCTGTCGAGGGCGCGGTAACGTAGAACATTAGTACAAAATATAAAAAAAGAGAGATTTAACAGGATATATGTTAGCACGTTACTAGTTAAGTGAACTTTACTAGGCAGGAAGTATCTGCTCTTTGTGAGCACCGTGTCTGTTTAGGGATCAGGATTTTTACAGCCACTGGGGTTGTGGGAATGTTTTATATAATTATAATTCTAGATAGAGATGTATTGCAGCGCTGCCTTATTTATCAGAACAACGAGACAGACGATTGAGAAAATCTAACAAGCACGGACGGGGATCGCGAAGCCACGCTTTCTTTCGGATAAAAGCCTGAATGTCCACACTTGAAGAAAATTCCCCGGAATATCGTGCTGCGATGGTCCACTACCTTTACTGAATGTCTCCATGCCAGGTTTTTAAAGGAAATCTCTTTCTTAAATCTCTTGGGTTCTTGGTTTCAAAAGAGAGATGACTGACGTCTTTCTTCCAAAGCGAACATTCTGTGCGGGGAAGCTGGCGGACGATTCTGAGCTCAAAGAACAACAATCACGGAACCCTAAATGTCAAGTGTGGGTTCGGGGGAGGGCGAATATTTGCGGCTACGATCAGCTCTTCTGTTGAAACTTGTGGTGATTCTGTCTGTACATATCGGCACTCTGTATCTCACCTCTGTACTCGACACTGTAGAGGAGCACTTTTACACTGCCATCTGGATGCATATTATCTACGTGTGTCTGTGTGAGTGTGTGTGTGTGTGTGTGTGTGTGTGTGTGTGTGTGAGTGAGAGATATATAGTATATATGTGTGAGACAGAGAGCTAGTATATGTGACCGTACTGGGACCAGCATCGATGTGCTTTATTCCCAATCTCTCGTTCAATGTTTATACTGTAAATAGTAGTTTGGAGCTCATGTTTTTTTTTTTGTTTTTTTTTTAAATTGATTGATTTATTTTGTTTACATTTTTTTTGCACAGTGCTACAGTACGTGTGAGGGTTTTAAATGTACATATAAATTTATGAAACAATCAGTGGTCGTCATATTTCATTCGTAGTGTTGTAGTAAACTGCATGCACTATACTAACCAACTACATGGTGACTTTATTTTAAAAAGCCAAAAGAATAAAGATCATATTTTTTGTACCAAAGTATAGTTAATTTCCTCATCATTATAACTGTCGCAAGATATTCATGACTATCATGAAGCCCCAACAATGTACCAGAAAATTTTATCTCTATCAACTGAGAATTTTTTTTTTTTTTTTTTTTTTTTTTTTTTTTTTTTTTTGTTACATTGAAATGTTTTTTTTTTTTGGTTGCAAATGTGTGTTCAGAATGTGCAAAATGACTTTTATTCCTTTGAATCGGAGCAAAAAGGTCTCTGACGTACACTGTAGTTTTCCAAAATAAAGCGTATTTTGGGAAGCCGATACCTTTGAAAGTCTAAGAAATGTGTTTCATTTATAAAAGCTGAATTTGTGAATGTCTGCATACCTTAGGGTAAAGAAACTGTATGGTTTTCCTGATGTTGGAAATGTGTTAAAATGATTTATAGCTACATTGGGGAAATGTGGGGCAAGTGGAAGAGTAAAGCACAGAATCTACTGGATGAATCATTTGTTGATTAGTGATCAAGTATGAACGCTTCTTTTTGAAATGACTCCAGAAGTGTTTTATTCTTCTCATACAACAGCAATTTGCCAACACTATCCATTTAACCCGTTATAATTCTGTTCAATGCTGTCAGAGTAAAGCACTTCAATCAATGATTCAAACGAATCATTCTCCCAAAGTCTTTCATTCCTCTTACACCACAGCGATTTGCCAAGCTAGAATTTTTTTATTTGTTAAAAATGACATGCCACGTTTTACCCAGTTATAGTTACATTTAATGTTATTCGTTTTTAATCGAGTCCGCTACCACCTAAAACCTTTTTTTTCTATTTTACAAATAACGGCACGTCTCAAAGTCTTTTATTCCTCTTATACTGCAATTTTGTCCTCCTTGTTATCCATTTGCAGTTACATTTAACGATTTGAGTTTGAGTAAGGGGCGGCACGGTGCTGCGGTGGTTAGCACTGTCCTGGGTTCGATCCCCGGGTCACCTTTCTGTGTGGAGTTTGCATGTTCTCCCCGTGCATGCGTGGGTTTCCTCCG
>JAQQZR010000036.1:27395339-27413670 GCA_030068235.1 Notoglanidium macrostoma | reverse complement strand
GTAGGTCATGGAAGTCTCTGAAGCATGCTCTCTGCCAGGTGGGCTGGCCAGTGTGAAGAAACAATTTGAGAGTCAGAAAGTCAGCTCCTCATCCTCATCTCAAAGCACCGTCACACAATACAACTACCAGCAGAGACAGGTAACATGCAGCACTAACACACACGAGCATACACACACACACACACACACACACACACCGCTCTACACAGAAGAAATTTTATACACTATAATACACATACTCTACTCTATGTATTTATAAGTAAATGAACCAAGGTGGAACATGACAGGAAGGACAATAAGAGCCTTTTACGCATATGTGTGTGTTATGTACATTGTGTGTTTATATTACAAAGATTGTTGTATCTATCAACAGGAGGTGATGAGCTCATCTGAAACGAGTGTGAGGAGTAGCGTGAGAGAGAGTCACGATGTCAAGGTACAGCAGTTGTATACGAGAATTTTTAAAAAGTTGCTATAAGAGAATGGTTTATGACTGTTAACATTATGTTTTATGTGTGTTTGTTGCTGCCGATGTCACAGGATCAGAAAAGTCAGCAGAATGTAGCATCTAGCTTTGGGAACCATTTTGATGAACAAGGTATGTTAAGTGCACAGATTGGACTGAAATCATATAAGCTGATGGCTTGTAAATGCTATGCAGCATGCATGAATGAATGAATGAATGCACATTTATGGATTCATGTAGTCCAAAGTTACAGATGTATCTTGTGGGAAAAAAAGGTTTAAGTGTGATTTATTTTTTCTTCCTGTATGCATTAGTGGTGGTGATTGGAGATCAGGATCTACCTAAAATCTCCACCCAAGCACTAAAACAGCAGCATGAAAAAAACATAGAAGAAGCCACTCCAAGCAAGCACATCAAGGTAATGAAGATGATTACACCATGAACCCACACTTTTCACCAACCTACCAATCAGATGTATTATAAGATCTTATAACATTTCATTTTTAATAATGTGAGAGCTGAGCGTCATTTACATTTCTGGAAATAGAAAAACAAGATGCACAGTACTTTGTGTAAGCCGAAGTGTTTGAAATGCTTTTGATTTTTTAAAATCTTTTATCTAATTACAACTCCCTACTTAATATAAATAATGTCTGGCCATGATTATTAATTTGAGGGAAATGAAGTTTGTGAAAAAAGCACTCTAAAGTAGAGCTCTTCCCGTTAACAAGTCATCTATTTAATATACATGTTGTTAATTATAGATCTGAAATGTTCATTGTATTGTATATTATATAGTATTTACATAAAAATGGACTGTTTTACTTGGAAAAAATAATAACTTTAAAATAAATCGTGCATGTTAACATTTCTGATATCTACATCTTAACTAAAACAGAATATGCTGTGCTTTACATAAAACCCTGTATACATTAAGAGTGTAACCCTCAGGATACAATACGAATTCAATTCCTAAGGCAACAATTTAATATTTATTGATGCCACTGAATCTCCTACAATATGTGACAAAGTGAAGGACTATTTTAAGTATTAGTGTTATGGGCAAGTCACCTTGTTAGGATTCAAACCGTTACACCCCTAGTATACTGTATACGTATGCACACACAGGTTTGCAACACAATAATCACAACATATCTATACGTCTGCACTTATGTTGTTTCCTTGCGTTATTAAGTTATAGCCGTGACTTAATTATTTAATTTCCACGATTGACCATGCAGGAGGTCTTGTTTCCACATTCAAATAATTCCTGACCATGCATTATTTTTATTAAGTATGGATGTCTCCAGCAGGGCTTCTAATCTAATTCTACTGTTCATATCTAAATTTACCTACAAATAAAGGGGCATGTTGAAAAAAAAAAAAGCTTTGTAATGAGAATATTTGTTCAGTGATAATATATTTACTGAAACAATTGTGGTCTTTTCCTCCTTCAACAACAAAGATTGATCTTGATTACAACCAGTTTCAGTGGGCACCAGTCAATGTGTCATCCAAAGTTGCAACAGGAGGTAGTTATGAGTCTGTTACCAAAACTATGAAGACGACATCCTCTAGCTCTGCCTCTTCGTCTACCCATTATGAAACCACTGAGCAATTTCCTCCACCGCCACCAACCACCGAACTCCTTCAGTTCCCTATTGAAGTCCCAGGGCATAGTATTTCTCCCCAGCCACCTGATCAACGTGTTCCCCAAAAATATCCGATCAGCAAGGAGCAGTATTCCAAGCAGAGGAACCTCTATGAGCTGAAACGCTTGTACAAGCATATCCACCCAGAGGTGCGCAAAAACCTGGAGCGGGACTTCATTACTGAAATGGAGCACTCTCAAATGGACAGTGATGAGGAGGTTAGCAGTGATGTGCAGCAAGCACGCTATGTGTTTGAGAACAACGGCAGCAGTCCTGGGAAATGTATGAGCCCAGAAAGAGAGTATCTGGAATGGGATGAGATTCTGAAAGGTGAGGTGCAATCTATGCGTTGGATGTTTGAGAACAAGCCACTTGATGCCATCAAAGATGACACACCGGATGAGAATGAAAGCAGAAACATTGCACAGCAGGAAATCATTGCCGGAAAAGATGTTAAATATACGACTTGGATGTTTGAAACACAACCTATTGACGTTCTGGGTACAGAAACGCCTGACTCAATAGAGCATAGTAGAAAACTAACAGATCTAGCAAGAGGAGATGTGCAAACTGCAGCATGGTTATTTGAGACGCAGCCTCTGGATTCTATGAATAAAATTTACCAAGAGGATGACGAAGAGGAACAGGTAGTGTATACCAAAGACATTTCAGGAGGAGATGTAAAAACTGCCAGATACCTGTTTGAAACTCAGCATCTTGATTCCCTTGGCCACACTGAGACACTTGATGAGTCACACTTCCTACAACTGAAGTCAGAACTGGAAGAGATTAAAGGTGAAGTCAAAACTACAACAAAAATGTTTGAGACACAACCTATGTGTGTCATTCGGGGAGATTCTGGTGAGATGTTAGAGATCACAACTGTGCGACGTGAAGAAACTGAAAAAGGTGATGTAAAAACATCCCGCTGGCTTTTTGAAACCCAGCCTCTGGATGTGATTAACAAAGACCCATCTAAAGTTAAGATCATTTGTGGAGTGTCCATGGAAGAAAACTATCAGGGTGGGGTGAATCGGGGTAGGTGGCTTTTTGAGACAAAGACCTTGGATCAAATCAAAGATGAAGAATTGGAAAACACCAAAACTCAAAAGGAAGAGATAATAGGAGCAGATGTTAGAAGACATTGCATGGCCTTTGAGACACAACCCATGGATTCTTTAAAAGATAATGCTAATGCCAGGCCATCTGAACCAGAGGAGATCATTGGGGGTGATGTAACATTGGCCAGACATTTGTTTGAGACTGTGCCAATGGAAAATCTGAAGGAGTTGCCTGAAGTTGGAAAACTACAAAAGGTTGTTGCATTGGAGGAGGAAAAAGGTGATGTGAGGCATCAGAGATGGTTATTTGAGAGTAAACCTCTTGAGCAAATTAGCGAGGACAAAAAAGAAATCACACGAACAGTTAAGATTCAGGAGTTAGACAAGGGTGATGTCATCAACTGCAAGGAGATATTTGAGACCATGGATCTAAGCAAGTGCTCGGATGCACATAAAATAGAAGTGGAAGGTGTCACAAGTGGATCAGTGAAATCAAATAAAGTACTCTTCGAATCCACACCCTTGTATGCCGTACAGGACAGCTCAGGACATTACCATGAAGTCAAAACAGTACAACGTGAAGAAATTGTCAAGGGTGATGTACGAAGCTGCAAGTGGATGTTTGAGACTCGTCCAATCGACCAGTTTGATGACAGTATAAACAAATTCCAGATTATCAAGGGAATTTCAAAACAGGAGATTGAATCAGGGGATGTCAAAACAGCCAAATGGTTGTTTGAAACTCAGCCTCTTGATGGGATCAAATATTTCAGTAACATGGAAGAAGAGGACAACAGAAAGAACGAGGTCACAGAGATCCAAAGGGGTGATGTCAAGACTTGCAGGTGGCTGTTTGAGACTCAGCCGATGGACGAGCTGTATGAAAAAGCTGAGGTAAAAACAGAGGACACCACAGAGATTCAGAAAGGCGATGTTAAAACCTGTACCTGGCTTTTTGAGACCCAAACCCTTGACAGTATCAAAGATGAATCTGAGACCATTTTAAAAACTTGTACAGTCAAGCAAGAAGATGTGCAAGGCAAGGACGTACGTCTGGCCCGCTTTCTCTTTGAAACTGAAAACTTGGAGAATATCAAAGGTAGTGAAGATCAAAGTAACTTTAAAAGAGTCACACAGATTGATATCCAGTCTGGAGATGTATCAAGGATGAAGTATATATTTGAGATCCAGGCACCAGACATCATGACCTCCACTTCTGAGGAGACCATGCAGAAACTAAAGTCTCGTCAGACTGAAGATATCCAGAAAGGAAATGTTGTCAACTGCACCTGGTTGTTTGAAAATCAACCAATTGATGCCATCAAGGAGAATGCTGAAGAATCCAAGGAGGTGCGTACAGTGACAGATGTTCAAGGAGGGAATGTTGACAAAGGTCGTTTTATCTTTGAAACATATTCCCTGGATAAGATTCATGAGGATTCTTCAGAGACAGAGATCAACAAACTTCAGAGCACCATACGAGAGGAGATTGAAAAAGGAGATGTGAAAAACTACACCATGATGTTTGAGACCCAACCGTTGTATGCTATTCGAGACAAAGAAGGACACTTTCATGAAGTTACTACAGTCACAAAAGAGGAAATTCTGAGTGGGGATGTCATTGGGGCAAGATGGCTGTTTGAGACTAAGCCACTAGACTCAATAAGAGACACAGATGAGGTTTATCTCATCAAAGCTGTTACTGAGGAAGATATACAGAAAGGCGATGTCAGCACAGCAAGGTGGAGGTTTGAAACACAACCTCTTGATCAAATTACTGAGGATATGAAGGTTAATCTAAAGACAGTTGCAGATATTCAGGGTGGGGATGTCAGAATAAACATGCAGCGCTTTGAAAATGATGACATGTCTCAGAAATATGTGAGAACTGTTAGTGTAAGTGAAATACAAAAAGGTGATGTTAGAAGTGCCACATGGATGTTTGAAACTCGTACAATTGACAAGATCCGTGGAGAAGGTTCTGAATACGATGATATGGAAAAAGTAACACGAGAGGAAGTGCTGAAGGGTGATGTTAAACAGTCAGTGTGGCTTTTTGAAAAAGAACCCCTTGATCGTATCAAGGACAGTGATGGAACAGAAATCATGATTTCTCGTGAGGAAATTCCCAAAGCTGATGTCAAGACAACAACATGGATGTTTGAAACTACACCACTGACTGAGTTTAACGAGACCAACAAGGAGAGGACAGAGATCATCGGCAAAAGTGTCAAGAAGACATTAGAGGAACTTTACAGTCAGAAAATGGTTGACTCCCAAGGGATAATTATAGAAGCAGATGAGATTGGTGATGTTAGGATGGCCAAGTACAAACTGCTGAATCAGGAGACTCCAGAGATCCAGAGAGAGGAGATTATTCGAGGAGACCTGAATAACATCATGATGAACCTACTCAATAGACGTGAGGCAACAGAGAGAGGCATCACCATTGATGCAGAGGAGAGGGGAAATATCAACACAACTGTCAAGCAGCTCTTTAGTCAAGATAAGGATGTTAGTGTTGAAAAGGAAGAGATCGTTAGAGGAGACATACAAGAAGCAATCAACAACCTGTTGAAGAAGGACGGAGCTGCAAAACGTGGTATTTTAATTCAGGAAGATGAGAAAGGAGATGTGAGGATGACAATATACTCCCTGATGAACAAGGAAGAAGAAAGTGGACTTGTAAAAGAGGACATTGTTAAAGGAAATGTCCGTGGGACGCTGCATAGGCTATTGTACAGTAGTGATGCCAATGACCAGTCCTCTAAAATACAAATAAGTGATACAGAGAGAGGTAATGTGAGTTTCTATTCCACTTGCATCGAGTCTGGAGCATTGGACTACCTTAGACAGCTTCAGTTAGGCTCAGATGACACATATAATGAAACAGCTAAAGAAAAGATTATTGGAGGTGATGTGGAGCATACGAAATTGATCCTGAAAAACAGTCGTCATGCAATTGGACGAACTGTGGCCGAAGATGATATTGTTCCTGGGGATGTTTACAAGTCAGTGCAAGTTTTTATGATGGAACCAGTCCTGTCTTTGCATAATGTTGAGAAGGAGGAGATTGTAAAGGGAGACTTGAAAGCAACTCTTGACTCACTTACACAAGCAGTAAATCAGCGCAAGGTTGTTGAAAAAGAGGAGGTAGTCAAAGGTGATATCAACACCACACTCAGATCTTTGGAAGAAGCCCAGAACCAACTCAAAGAAACTGAGAAACCTGAGATTGTCTGTGGGGACATCAGGGGTGCCCTTGAAAGTCTTGAACGATCAACCACTGCTAAGACTGAAGTAATTATTGATGATGTAGTAGCTGGTGATATTAAGGAAACTTTGAAATCCCTTGAAGAGGCAAAGCAGGCAATGAAAGAGGTTGAGAAAGAGGAAATTGTTAGAGGTGATATCCAAGCAGCTTTACTGAATTTACAGGAAGCATCAACTGAGAAGAAACTCATCCAGCATCATGTTAGCGAACAGGGTGATGTAAAGGGCACCATCCAGCTCCTACTGGAACCAGTCTGCTCATCTCATGTGCAAAGAAGAGCTAGCACAGAAGGTGATGTTAAAATGTCAATAAAATCACTTTATGAGCAGGAACAAACCCAGATAGAGAAAGAGGAGGTGGTCAAGGGAGACGTTCATGGAACCATCAAATGTCTCATGAAGAAGAAAGAACAGTCAAGTCATAAGTCAAAAATAAATCCTTCTAGTAGAGTTAAAACCTCCAAAAGTATTTCTCAGGAAGAGGCTTGGGAATGCGCTGCTACACCCAAGGTTGAGCTTTCAAATCCACACTCTTCAAAAAACATGCCCAAGAAAGTTGAAACAGGTGTGAGTAAACAAAAGCAAACAGAGGACAAATCTGATCAAAGTCAAATCTTTGCTCAAGAGCAAAGTTCTGAAATCAATCATATGGCATCAGGTGGCCAATCAGAATCGTCCCAGTTTTCACAGAAGATAAATGTAAAACAGCAGCAAGTAAAACAAAAACAAAACCCTGGTCCTGTAATCATAAAGAAACATGTGGGAAAACAGCTAGGTGAGAAAAAATCTGAAAGTGCTGTTGTGTGTTCTGCTGAGTCTGACACAAAAGAGACAAAACAAACAACTGAAACCACAAAGCAAACACAAGAAATAAAGACAGTCACACAGGTTCAGACCAAAGTGACAACAGAGCATACCACCATTACCCAAAAGAACACCAAGACTTTAAAATCAGAACCAAATGTGAAGAGTCTAAACACTGAACAGAACATCAAGAGTCTGAACCGCAACATCAATCCAAAGGGAAAGATCCAAAAGAAACCTCAGCCAGAAATTCACTTCCCCCCTCCTCCAACCTCTCCTCCACCACTTTCTGAGTCCGAGTTCTCACTTCCTCCTCCTCCATCTCCAGTCACAGAGTCTTACATCGATCCTTCCCTTCCACCACCACCTCCTCCACCTGCCATTGAAGCAGAGTCTGAGTTCTTTCCTCCACCTCCACAAGACTTACTCCCACCTCCCCCATCGCAACAAGAACTCATCTCAGTGACCCAGCCAAATCCTGTGAAGCCAAAAGGCCGACCTCTATTCAAAGTGCCTAAGCCTGAGCCTCCTAAGCAATCAGATACACCCAAGGCAGCCAAGTGGCAGAAAAAACAAACTGCTGCTGCTCCCCCACCACCTCCTCCACCTCCTCCACAACCTGTTGTGCTTGAACAGAAGGAAAAAGAAACAAAACATATTACTACAGTCACAGAAACCAAAGCGCGAGAGAAAACGCATGATGGAAATGTAAAGTCACCTGAAATGCCACTTCCACCAGTCACTGAAATTCCCTCAACAATCCGATTGCATACATCAGAGCTTGAGGAACCTCCTCGAACTAAAAAAGTATTTATTCCCCCAATTAAGCTTCCACCACCCCCAGAGCCTGCTATTGATCCAAAGCCCAAACCTTATGCAAGGAAATTCAAAACACCACTCATGCTGGCAGAAGAAAGATACCGCAAACAAAGAGAAGAAACTGAGAAGAGTAAGACAGGGTCCACTCCAACATCTCCTAATGAAAACATTCAGACTCAGGACATAGAAGGGGTAAATACTGAAGCAGAGTTGACAATAGAGAAAAGCGCACAGTCACAAATTATAGTTGAAACACAGCAGGTATGTCCTAGTGAACTAGAACCAGTTCCAGTGCCCAAAAGGCCAGTCACAGAAATACAAGAACAACCTGTCTCAAAAGAGCCTCAGCCTCAACCCTTACAAAAGGTCCCAGCAACTTTTCAGTTGAGCAAACCTTCCTTTCCCAAAGTAAGTAAAAATACTTCTGTTACTACAGACAGAAAGCAAGTCACGCAAACTACAGCTGAAATCAAAGTTCAGCCAACATCACAAATCCCTCCTTTACCAGCAACTGAGCACCATGAAAATGTAAAGGCAAGTTCTCACACAACTACATCCAAGCAAACCATTACACAACTTCAATCTATACAACAAATCTCAGCAACTGCTCATTGTCAAGCTACTGATACTATAAAAGCTCAAGAAACTATAACTGAGGAAACAAAGAAAGCTCCCCCACAACCTACAAAGATCCCAAAAGTGACCCCAAGCTTCAAAGTTAAAACATTTAAGATGCCCAATCAGGAAAAGCTGGAAGAAAAGAAGGACTCAACCCATAAAGACCAAACAATGATATCTCAAGTCTGTGTAGATCAGGGTTCTTCCAAAATGGAAAAGCTGGAGCTAGTAGAGCAAATAACAAAGGACACAAAGCTTGAGATGGATCTGAAAAAAGCCGAACAAAAGCCAAAAAAACAGCTGCCTGTTGTGGCACCAAAACCATCAGTGGAAATGCATCATATTCTACCTGCCATGTCTATGGAGGTTCATCAGCAAGGGTCAGGACTAATCACGGTTCTTAAATCTCAGCAGGCTATTAAGGAGGAAGCTGTTCTGGTACATGAAGAGAAGGTGGTCAGTCAGAGCTCAATACAGCAGCAAAATATTCAACAAAAGGGAAAATTAAAGATAAAGAAGCAAATAAGGGGTTCTGAAGTGCCAGCAGGTGAGGTGGAGGCCATTAAACAGCACCCACAAAAAGAGTCCTGCCAGATGGAGATTAAGGAGACTGCAGCAGCGACATCAGATATCCAGAAATATGAGGAGATACAAAAACTGCTGAGTCATATCAAGGTGATGCAGGAATCAGGGGGGAAAATGGATACCAAAACAATCAAGACAATGTTGAGTATGATCCCAGAATGGTTGTTAGGCACTGCCGAAAAGGTAGAACTAAACCGAGCACAGTACAATAAGCAAAGACTTCAGGAGATCATCATGTATGTGAGGAACCTTGCTCAAATGAAACTTACTTTTTTAGAGGCAAATTTAGCTGCACTGGAAAAGACCGAGTCTAAGGCAGTAGAGGAGAAGAAAACTGTTGGCGGCACTACACAGAAATTATCAAAAATAAGCATTGGTTCAGCAAAAGTGGAATCTCAGAAAAAAATTATGGAAAAGACTGTGCAAGATATTAAAAATACAGATTTCAAAACAATGCCCCCAGAGCTTAGAATGAGAACACCTTCTCCCACATATATTTGCATTGAGACTGCCAGAAGGACAGACTCCCCTCTGCGAGTCACTCCCTCGCCTCCACCATATCGATCAGGTGCTACCCCAACGCCACCACCTCGTTGGTCTGAAACTTCCACAAATATGAGCAGAGCGACACCCTCTCCAACTATTAGTCACTCAGAGAAGCTAGCCAAACTAAGAGACACATCTGCCAAGCTTTCTCATGGTGCATCCCCTCTTCCAATGGCTTTGCCTGAGCAAGTCATTATGCAAGGTGAAAAGGAGGAGTCTCACTTGTCCAGCCACCAGGAGATCAGTTTTGAGACAGACATGATGGAGTCATCTATGCTGCAGTCATCGATGGAGACTAGTGCAGACTCCATGTTGAGTGTTAAAGACAAGAGAGAGTTTTTTGAGGAGGCTCAGAGGGCCGAGATGAACCGCCAGTATATGCGAAAAGATCCCATAGATATCCCAGAACGCTTGGGGCCAGAAGAGGAGAATGATACAGAGATCCCTATTGACTTACATGACAGAATGAAAGAGGACATGCCCAGGGTTGACCTGTCAAGACTTGTCAATAAATTTGAGTCCACAAAGCCCAAAGTGTATATAAGGAAGGATCCAGTTGTTATTCCTGAGAGACTTGGTAGTGATACCGAGGATGCAGAGCATGAACCAGAGAAAAAACCTTCCCAAGTGGAAGAGATACCATCCTTTGATATCAAGGCCCTGAAGAATGTGTTTGAAATGGGTGAGCAGGCCCACCAACATCTCAAAGATGATAGAAAGAACCTTCAGATGCCGGAAGAATTGGCAGAACCCAATGGTTTCTCCGAGTCAAAGTCTGTTACAGAGCATTACTCAACCGTTGATGAATTTGGTAACACAGTGATGGGGTCAAGGAGCCAGAGTACCTCTCATTCTCAGAGTGTGACCACACGTCGCGATCCACCAACGTATGCGGATGTAGTACGAGGGAATGTTCTTGTTCTGGATGTTCCACCTGAGGCTTCAGCAGAGCAACTTCTGAAGAATTTCCAGCAGTCCTGGGCAGACAGTGAGAATGTTTTCAAGAACCTGGGATTCAGTGTCTCAGAAAAGCATACCTCTCAGAGTGTATCACATCAACAGCACACTGTCATAACTGGTAAAATTGTGTGATGAGGCATGGAAACACTAATGAGTGTAAGGAGTGTTTACTAAAACAACACTGGTGTGTCTTTATAAGTTTTGCTATAGTGGTATATAGGAATTTTGAATTTTATAAAAGTGATTTAACCACTGGATTTTACTTTGATTAAAATAACTAAAGTTCTTGCAGACATTTGTTTGAATCCATTGTACTACTCCAGTAACTCGTGTGTTTGCACATTTTACTTGTTTTTCTTTTTGCTCTTCTATCTCATTAACATGATAACTGCCACTGACATGTGCTTGCATTGATCTTCATATTCTAAAATTTTAAAATAGCATTTGATTTTCATCTATTGCCACTTTCTATCTTCCAGAAAATAAGGGTGCCAGACAACGAACTTTGTCGGGAATGTCGGAAGAGGGTGTATCCCATGGAGTCTCTCATAGCAGACAAACAAAACTTTCATAAAAGCTGTTTCAGGTGTGCCCACTGTAACAGCCAGCTCAGGTAAATCTTCATACCTATTTACTAATAAACAACATAAATATATACACCTTATATGGGATGTATAATAAAAAGCATTTAACTCTATTGTACTTGTGTATGTATGGCAGCCATGGAAACTCTTCATAGAATGAAATGTTGACATTTTGTAGTACAGTATATATGTTTCTAAAAACTAGTAAAGTAAAGTTCCAGGATTTAAATTCTTGTTACCCCCAAAAGTGAAACTTAATTGATTAGGCTTAAGTCCAATTCACAATGTAGCTATCTGACACCATGATCAAAAAATTTTATTCACAGTGTGTGGAAATCACACTTTTAGCTAGCAAGGTTTTAGAAAACTTTAGGCAGCTTGACTGTTTTTAACAGTGCTTTTGTTTGTCTGGCTCCTTACCTAACACAATGTTTGCAGAAACATACCTATGTAGTTTTGGTGAAATATATAAATATTTTTTTTTTTTACTTGAGGTGTTAAACTATGGTATAAGCAGAAAAACCCTATTTCTTCATATTTGGCTGTTTGCTAGAATTCAGCCCCAGCAGCACATACTTTTCCAGGATGCCACACATTTGACAAAGTTTTTCTTTTTTTCCTTATACCATTTTTACTATAGATCATTTTTGTAAGGGTTTTCATACTTACAACTGTAAAAGAAATATTGGTCCTATGTAACAGAATTTTAAATGGACTAACTCTATGTTTATTATTTCTTTTCTCTCACCAGCCTAGGAAACTACGCCCCTCTCCATGGAAGAATGTACTGCAAACCCCACTACAAACAGTTGTTCAAGTCCAAAGGAAACTATGATGAGGGATTTGGAGAAAAGCCTCACAGAGAGCTTTGGAGTGCAAAAAATCAGAATACATCAGAAAACGTTGTTAGTACTCTTCCTCCAGTGAAATCTGATATCCAAGCATTGCAGGTCTCAAAAGAAAATGACTCGTTCCCAGCTGAGATTAAAGAAGCAAGTAAGTTGGATGGTAATGCCAAAAAGCCGACAAGTAAAATTGCAATTGTTTGGCCACCTCAAAGTGAAACACCAAAGAAGAACTTTACTCTGGAGGAAGAACTCAAAGTAGTCAAGCCTACTTGGCCCCCTAAAGAGGAGTCACAAGAAACGATTGAAAACACAGAGCCAGCGCTAAGAGAGACGACTTCACGAGCAAAAAATGGCATCACTTATGAAAACCAAAGACATGGAGGTGATCCAATGAAAGGCTTATCTAAGGAGAAGGTCTCAGAGCAACCAATAGCACCTCTTCAAGTGCAAACAGATGTTTCAACGGCTGTTGAGCAAGAACCTCAGGTCACAGATGGTATAGAACAAAAAGCAGAGCAGGGACAAGGTAAATCAGAAATAAGAGAAGAGAAAGAAGTTTTGGAGATGAATGGAGACATGGATTATAAAGAAGAAACTGAGAATGTGGGAAAGGTGAAGGAAAGCGAATGTGATAACATGAAGGGAAATGAAGAAAGTGGAAAAACAGATGGAGTAAAGGTGACAATGATAGACAATGTGGCTACTGATGAACAACCAGCAAATGGGAATGCAAACAACAACAACAACAATAACAACAACAATAACAGTCACCTGTTACTAGACATTGGTGATCCTTGGGTGGGCTTGGATGATGTTAAAGAAGAGTCACATATATCTGACTTCTACTCACCTTCTACTCAGGAAATGAACACCAAAGAGGAAATGAACCCCAAAGAGGAACTGAACACCAAAGAGGAAATCAACACCAATGATGAAATGAACACCAAAAAGAAAACCAACACTGAAGAGGAAACCAACTCCAAAGAGGAAACCAACACCAAAGAAACGATGCGTCCTAACCTTCTGCTGTTACTACAGGATGAAGATCATCCACCTCCAAGTGCCAACAAAGAGAACGTATCAGATGTAAAGCTAGAGCACCATTCAGATCAGCAAACAAATTTCAGTGCCTCACAATTTCTAGATGACATATTTGCAGGCTTTGGCGAGACCACAAACTTTTTTTCCAAGGACAACTTTAACACCAAAGAAAGCAGCACAAAATCACCAGCCACTCTGCTTGATGACCTTATGGATTTTGGAATACAGACCAAAGAGGTATCAGGCATGAAAACACTGGAGAAGACGAGCTTTGATCATTCTAACTCCAAAGCTGCCAGCTGCCTGTGGGGAGAAGATCCAGAATCGCTGTCTGTAGAGGAACAAATTAAACGGAACAGATTTTATGATGATGATGAACTCTGAGGTCACCTTGTGTTTTCAATACAGCCATACAACCTTTTTAATGCATACAAAAATTCTCAAGATTTTCCTAATTCTGTCCATGGAGAGAAGCTTTAGATCATTTACTAATCTTTTGTACTCAGTTTACAGTAATTCAGTGTTGCTATTCTGCACAATTGCAAATCTTTTAAGAAGCTTTATATAATGCACCTGGTGTGCAGCACAAAAAAGGGAAAATATTATGCTTCTTCTTTTTTTCTTCTTTGTTTTGCTGTATACTTAACTCGATTTGTGTATGATTTTTTTTTTCCTTGTATGTAATTTTGCAGATTGTCTTTTATTTTCTTTACAGATTTAGGCAAGTCTATTTTCTTGCCCTGTGTAAAAGGACCAGTTACAGGTCCTTCCTTTCAGGCTGGTTAGAGATTCATTATTTCTATTTTATTGCTTATGCATTGTTCAATAAAAATAAAAAAAACCTTTATGAAATATTGCTGATTTTGTTTTTCATTTGAATTCAGAAGGGTATTATAAAAACATGTGTCATTATAGGTTCAAATCTGTGGCACAAAGAATATTTCACAAAAGCTAGAATTATTTCACAATATGCAGCCTTATTAATTATTTTAATTTAGCTGAATATGAAAAATATTTACAGTATCACAGACATTTAGAAAGCTTTAAGTAGAATGGGGCAGACGATATGGAGGTCTGATGAAGGTGTTATTACTTATATTGTTTTTTTTATATCTTTTTCTATATAGACTTCTATTGTACTCTTTTAATGTATCAATAATTGATTGTATTTAATAGTAAATGATTATATGCAATGAGGCCTATGTAATATCACTTATAAGATAACAGTGTGTGCAGGATTTTTTTTATTATTATTTATTAAATTGAATAGGAAGAATGTTTAACAAGGAATTAATTAATGTTCATCCATTTTCCTTCCATTTTTCCCTGTGTGGTTCTCAGTGTCAGGAACACACCCTGGATGGGACACCAGTTCATTGCACACAAACTCATTAACATCTAGGGGTGATTTATGTAAGACAAACCATACCACCTACTGGTATGTTTTTGGGAGGAAACCTACACAAACATGGAGAGAACATACACAGAAACACTACAGAGATAATAACCCAAGATCATGATCGCACCAGGGACCCTGGAGCTGGGAGGCAGCAATACTGCGATGCCACCCTTCTTTATATGTAAATATACTCACATCAAAAGTTGTGGACACTTGACCATCACACTGTTTGTGCTTTTTGTACATCTCATTCCAGATTTAGTCCATATTTTCTGTTGTAATAAGCTGCACTCTTCTGGGAAGGCTTATCACTAGATTTTGGAGTGTGGCTATTTGTGTTCATTCAGTTACAAGAGCAACAGAAGACCACATAAAGTGCATGTGTGCACGTGTGTATCCACTGTTAAAAGGGCTATACAAAAAAAACTGAACTGAATTCAATTGAATTGAATAGTGTGACTGGAGTAAAATATCAGCAGTATCAACAGTAAACTCGACCTAGAGCCTCAGGGCTGGTTGGTCATTCTGGTGACTGAGCACAAGGTGGCGCTGTTCCTCCTCTGCTCCTGATCATGGTTCTGATTGGACAGCATCTCTTTCCTTCAGCCCTGCGTTCTGCACTGTGCGGGTCAACAGCCAGCATCTTGCAACAACATAGGACACAGGACACACAAGCCCCGGTACGTTTATATTCTGTCTCTTTCTTCTGGCTTTCTGTATCTGTGTCTCACTGCAGATTTCTCGTGTATTACTGAGCAAACTGCGGATTTCTGCGGTTCAGCTTTTGGCTTTGGGAGTCTTTGTGTCCTTTGTGGAGTGGTGATACAGCAGATGGGAGATGAAGTAAAGGCATGGAGCTGTTATTTATAATAGACTAATAATAATAATACTCATCATCATCATCATCATCATCATCATCATAAGTCCTAATAATAGTCTCAAATTCATGTTTATATCATTTTAAATAATCCATGATAGATGTTCTTCATTAAGCATGTAAATCCAGAGGATGATTACATTTGGTGGCATATTTTTTGATTGTTTTAATCACTACATTTCTCCGACCCTATAAGATATTAATGCGTACTCTGTAGGTGATGTGGTCAGTGCAGTGCACATCAATAAGAGTGGTCCAGGATCTGCTTCCGTCAGCAGTTCCGCAGTTTGTCTCTCAGTATTGATTTGTGGCCGTGACCCTCTTCCCCTTCTGCTCGGCCCGTTAATCAGAACTGACGGTACACCGGAAAAAACGCGTGATTTCCGCCACGCAGAAAGCGCAAATACGCACCAGATTCAGCAGCATGGCTTTATACACGCCATCAGCTCTCTGCACCCTGCTGTGTTGGAATAACAAATAGAGAAAAAGGAAATAATTCAATCTGAATACACACTTGGACCCGTCAACAAACAACTACAGTAATAAATACATTCCTACTGAAATCCTAGTTTTATTTTCCAGAAGTCTGAAGAAGAATATTTTTATATTTACAGAAGTCTCAGGTGTATACGTGATTTTGTTTGTTTTGTTTTGTTTTGTTTTGTTTTGTTTTGTTTAGTTCACATGTTGTGTTTCACATATTTGTCAAATGTGAATGTCGTGCACGTGTTCTTATTATCACTTGTGATGTTTTCACATGATTTTCACAGTTCCTTATTTTTTTGCACGTGAATGTTTAACATGTATGGCATGTGTTTTATGTGTTTTGGTTTTTTTTTTTTTCAGATGAATAATTTTTTTAATTATTCAAAATTCTCAATTATTGATTCATTTTTCATTCACACACATAACATGTTTTTATTTTAATGGTTCATTTATCAGATAATTTTTTCCTTTGGTTTCACATGATTTTCCTCCCAATTAATTTATTTTAGCATGTTAATGGCTCACATATGACACGTTTTTATATTTTTATGTGTTTTTTTTTTTTTTTTAGATAAATAATTTTCATGTGATGTCCCCCCACATGATTCATTTATTTTCACGTGATTCCCCCCCCCCTCCCCCAATTAATTTCTTTTTCCATGTTAATGTGTCTTTTCAAATGATTTTTAAAAAAAATCAAAAGAATTGGTTCACTTTTTTTTTTTTCCATGGTTTTTTTTTTTTGGGCTTGTGCTTTCTCACAGGAATAATTGTTTTTCCACATCTGATCACTTGTTATTCATATAATCACATCAGAACAAAAATTATAATGCTAAATTTATGTGATTGTTCTGTAAGTGGTAATTAAATGTAAAATTATGTCAATTCCAGTCAATTTTGAATGAACCACGAGTGGACTTTTGAAACTCTTTCAGAAATAAAGCTACCAAATGTCATGAAATCTTGTTTTCAAAAAGTAGAATGCTCAGCCAAAGTTTAGGATTTACGGAAAATAGGCCTTTATCACATCAATGTAACAAAGCCGAGTCAGTGTGAGGAGTAACTAATGCAATAAAAATTTGCTATCTTTTATACCTCCTTTTTCTGAATTGGCAATTCATTGCTGTCACCTTGTTCACAAAATTCCCCAACCTGTAGATAAGACTTATCTGACTGCCGTTGTTCTCCCATCCTGATTTTCTGCTCTGTTTTCTTAGTCCTCATTATATTTTCTACTTCTTGCTATGTTCCGTAATGAATTTCTGTAGGCTATCTTCCCCTTTCTGTTTGGGCCTATTATTACCTGTTTTGATGTAACCTTGCATATCAGAACACCATTATAGTTGTCTTTTATATTTGCTCGGAGTTCCTGGGAGAAGCAAATATACAAAGAGTTCATAGAGTTTAAAACTCCAGGAGGATCCTCAAATTGTTAAAAGAAAACAAAGGCATTTGCTATTCTTTTAAACTAATCTACTCTCACTGTTCTTATCTGTGAGAAGAGCAAAATATTTCAGAAACTGCATACGAAAAGAAACATGTTATTACATCTTAGTAAGTTAGTACATCTTATTGGCAACTATTGAGACTCTAAGTCAGAAGGTGACAGCTGTAAAGACTGGTCCAAAACAACATGTTTTTCGGTCCTGTAACATTACATTTAAAACATAGATCATACTTATGTGAGTGTGATTAAGCATTGTGTGTTTATGACTAACATGTTTTTGAATTACATATCTCAATTACATAATCCCAGGTTACAATACACTTTTAATACTTTTAGTATGCATCATTCCTTAAGAACCACTGATACACCTAAAATCTAATGACGCTACTGCACATGCACCTTCCCAGGTAAAAGATATACACTAATAGTATAATACAGTTTGATACATTTATTCCTAAGAATTTACATGCAGCATTGTATAAATTGTGCACTATTCAATTACATTTTAGGGTAACTAAATGCCAGGTTATGCTGGATCAATACTGAATTAACACCAGCTGGACATATACAAACACTCTGGGCCTTAAATCAACACTGTTGTTTTATTTAGTACTGCTTTTTGTTCAGCATTGGGAATTTTGCTGTGTAAGCAAGATAAATGATACAAGTGCTTCCTTTTTTTTCCTTATTGTATTCATTTAGCTTCAAGAAGCAACACAAAATTGCCCAAAATGTTAAAGTTTTTCATTTTATTTTGTTTTCAGATAGTATGTGTTTTATTTTATTGCTTCATCCATCCATCCATCCATTATCTATAGCGCTTTATCCGTCTGGGTGGCGGGGAAGCTGGAGCCAATCCCAGCAT